>SZWC01018470.1:13761-34516 GCA_023375785.1 Penium margaritaceum
AATAGATGCCAGGAAGCTAGCTCAAACTCTAGAATTCCTCCTTGAGTTTCTAGAAGGCCAGGTGAGGGTCCAGGAAGGTGGCACACCCTCTAGAAGGGGTGACTTGTCCTACAAGGAATCTAGAGGTGTCTTGGTCTTCTGGATACCTTCCCTCCTACTAGAAGCAAGCTGAGGAATCTAGGAAGGGGCAGAAGCTTCTAGAGGAAGGAAGGGATGCCTTCCTAGGTGGGAAAAGGACAGCCTACCAAGGGCCACTCTAGAAGCCATAGAACCTGCTAGGAAGCTCCAAATCTGGCATGCTTTGGTGTTTTGGAAAGCTTAGATCAGTGGCTATAAAATACCACTTCTTGTGAGCCTTGATAGAGTATTTATTCCCAGTTAATTGAGGCCAAAACTTTTGCCTCACTCTCTGACCAGTTTTTTGCCATCCTTGGAACCAGTTGCCTCCACAGTTTTAGTCTCTCCAAAAACAGTTGGTGGTGTAAACCAGCCACTGCTAGGGACCCTCCAGGGTGCACACTCACCCTCAGGCCAACAAAGGGTTATGGGCCCACGCCTCTAAGGGGTTCCTAGCCAGCTTGAGTTCACACTTCCAACAGCAAGACATGGCGAGGAGCGAACAAGAGAGCAGCCGTATTATCCTTAAGTTTGATGGGACATGCTTTGCCTTGTGGAGGTGGCAGTTTGAGGTCTTCCTCGACGAAAAGGGACTGCTTGAGCTTGTAAAAGGTGATGAGACTGCTCTGCCGGAGACTGCAATGGCAGAGGTGAAAGAGGCATGCAAGAAGCGTAACTAAAAGGCGTTGGTGCTTTTTGTGTCCGCGTTATGCCCACCACAACTTGGGCACATCCAAGGATGCACCCTGGCCGCAGACGCATGGTCAAAACTCTGCTCCATCTACCAGTCAAGCAATCTTGCCAGTCAGCTCTTCATCTTCAAATGGCTCGTCACCCTCCAAGCCAATGAAGGCGACAAAATCATGGAGATCATGCAGCAGATTGAGTCACTCGCAGCGGAGTGCATGGCTACTGGTTGGGAGGTTGACTCTCAGTCACAAGCTATGATCCTCCTTCTGGCCTTGCCGGAAAGTTGGAGTCCCATGATCACAGTCGTTGGTGGCTGGCCTTCTGACGAGCTGAAGTACCCGAAGGTTGCTGAGTACGTGCGCAATGAGTGGATGCGACGTGGCGGTCGAGAGATTGTAGCGGCATCAAGTTCATCTTATACGGTTCATCCTCGCAGTGGAGGCCGAGGCGACAAGTGGAAGGGTGCCAAACAGGGCACTAAGAAGGGTGACAAGAAGGGGGAGTGCTTCAACTGCGGCAAGGAGGGCCACTATGCACGCAACTGCCCCAAGAAGAAGCCAGACCGGTCGCAGCGGGACGGGAAGAAAGACGAGCAGGACCTTATAGCATACAACTCCACAAACTTGAAGGATCCGGGAGTTGCCGTCATTGACTCCGGATGAGGCCGCCACACGCAATGCAACAGGGTGGCATCTGGCACCTACAGCACATCGGAGAGACGCACGATGGTGGCCAACGGCAAACAGAGGTGGCAGTCGGTGATGGTAACCTCCTCATTGAGTCCATTGTGGATGGAAAACCTGTCACGAGCACAATCCACGACGTGCTCCACATGCCCAACTTTGGAGCAAACCTGCTCTCCGTTAGCCGCCTTACCGACAAGGGACTTGAGGTGCTCTTCACAAAGAAGGAGGCCATCATCTGCAAGGAGGGCAAAGGCGAGGTTATTACGCGTGCCAAGAGAGAGAGGATGACTTGTACCTGCTACGCGCAAAGTTCCTCGGCAGCCGGGCGGGGTTCAACACCGCCAATCTTGCAACGAAGGATGAAGAAGACCTGGACCTGTGGCACCGCTGACTTTGCCATGTTTCTCCATCGACGGTGAAAGAGATGGCAAAGAGAAAGGTGGTGCGGGGTCTCCAAATCAGTGGCCTTGATGGAACCAAGGAGACCGTGTCTGAGCCATGCGTCATCGGCAAATCAAGGCGGCAGCCGTTTGTGGCAAAGGGGACGCATGCATCAACAAAGTTGGCAGTGGTACACAGAGATGTGTGTGGACCACTTGAGAGCTCCATCGGCGGAGCTCGCTCCTTCCTCACCTTCATCGACGACCACAGCCGCAAACTGTACCTCTACCTCATGAAGCAAAAGAGCGAACTCCTTGCATGCATGCAAGAGTTTGTGGCAGATGTGGAGCGGCAGACATAGTTGAAGGTGAAGGCGTTCCGGAGCGACAACGGTGGTGAATATGCGGGCTGCCTTGGGTGAATGAAGAGCAAGGGGATTAAGTGGCGGAAAACAACTCCACGCTCCCCGTAGCAGAATGGCGTCATTGAGAGAGAAAATCTCACAATCCTTAACATGGTACGATCAATGTTGAGCGACGCCGGCCTTCAACAACGGTATTGGGCGGGGGCGGCACGGACAGCGGCATGCATAATGAACCTTACAACGACCAAACCGTTGAAGGAAAAGGAGAGAAAGGCGTGGAAGACACCACAAGAGGTGTGGAGCGGGAGGAAGCCGACAGTGGGTCACCTCCGCACGTTTTGTTGCATTGTACATGCGATGGTGCAGGCACAAGAAGGGCGGAGCAAGCTGGACCCACGAACCCGCCGGTGTATTTTCCTTGGGTATGAGAGAGGAAGCAAAGCGTACCGGCTCTTTGACCCAGGGAGGCAGAAGATTGTGCGGAGTCGCGACTTCACGTTCGACAAGAAAAGCCGTTCGACGGACAAGGAGGCAGCTCTCTCCAAGAGGGGGGAGTGGTTGCCACTCCTCGAGGGTGAGACGCCGGAGGACGTGAATGAGGGTGACGTCCTTGTAGGAGCACTAGCCAGAGAGGATCGTCGAAGGGATGAACGTGCGGCAGAATTTATTTCGGCAAGTTTGGATGAGGAATGTGAAGCACCAGAGATGGACGTGGAGGCGGGGAGTCGACCAATGTCTCCAAGATCTCCAAGAGAGGGGAAGCAGGCGCTTGGAGAGGATGGTGCCAAAAAGGGACAACAACAACAACAACCGCCTCAAGAGCCCCGCACGAGCAGCCGTGTGCGAAGAAGGACAAAAAGGTACGATGCCGACAAGGGCATCTGGACTGGGTTCGCACAAGCCTTCTTTACGCAAGAGGTCTCCTTCACTGATGAAAATCAGTGAAGGAGGCACTGCAGCGGAAGGATGGGGCTGAGTGGGAGGGAGCAATAAAATCTGAGCTTGCCTCCCACGAGGAGAACGGCACTTGGGAGCTAGTTGACCAACCGGAGAGCAAGAAGATTATTGGTTCCAAGTGGATCTTCCGAAAGAAGCTCACGAAGGAGGGGAAGGTGGAGCGGTTCAAGGTGCGACTGGTTACGAAAGGGTATGCCCAGAGAAAAGTGGGGCACTACGATGAGACCTTCGCACCAGTGGCCAAGTTTGCCTCCATCCGCACTATCCTCTCGGTGGCAGCGGCACGCGACTACGAAATCCACCAAATGGACGTCAAAACTGCGTTCCTCAATGGTGACCTGGACAAGGAAGTCTATATGGAGGTGCCGGAGGGTATGGATGCACCGCAAGGGAAGGTGTGCCGGCTTCGCAAGGCGCTCTATGGACTGAAGCAAGCTCCGCTCATGTGGTACCTCAAAATAGACAGTTTCATGGGTGAGCTTGGCTTCAAGCGCTGCGAGGCGGATCACAGCGTGTACGTGCGTAAGCAGCCGGGTTTCCACCAAATTGACGTCCTCTATGTGGATGACGTCATCCTTGTATCTTCGGATGAGAGGGAGCTCAAGAGCCTGAAGAAACAAGTTGGCAGTCGGTTCAAGATGACGGACATGGGCGAGCTTGACTACTACCAAGGAATTTCCATCAAGAGGGACTGCAAAGCACGCACGCTGGAGATGGGGCAAGAAAAATATGTGCAGGAGGTGCTCCGCTACTACAACATGGAGGAGTGCAACCCCATAGGCACGCCTATGACGACGACAGGTGAGCTGAGCTCGATCATGGGCCCGAGCATGGAGGAAGAAAAAGAGGAGATGGCTGGAGTATCGTACCAGTCCGCAGTTGGCAGCATAATGTATGCCATGTTGGCAACGCGACCTGATCTTGCCTTTGCTGAGGGACAAGTGAGCCGCTATGTTGCTGATCCGGGGCCGCTACATTGGCAAGCAGTCACGAGAATCCTTCGCTACTTGAAGGCGTCGACACAGTCACGACTTGTGTTTGGAGGAGGAGCCTGGACTAACTCCCTTGAGTTGGTTGGCTACTCTGACGCTAACTGGACAGGTGATGTTAATGACCGCAAGTCAACGTCAGGCTATGTTTTTGTGCTTGGTGGTACAGCAGTGTCTTGGACAAGCTAGAAGCAGGACTGTGTGGCGCTATCCAGCAGTGAGGCGGAGTATATTGCACTCGCGAAAGCCGCAAAGGAGGCGCTATGGCTGCGGCGATTACTCAAGGAGATTGGGGTGCCGCACAAGAAGCCGACAACACTCAACGTTGACAACATGAGTTCCATCAGCCTGACCAAGAACCCTAAGCTACACCGGAGGACCAAGCACATAGAGATCTGGCATCACTTTGCACGAGACCTCGTTGCAAAGGATGATGTGGTGCTTGTGCACTGGGGCACAAAGTACATGCTTGCTGATGCCATGATAAAGGCGCAACCCAAGGACAGGCATGATGCTACTTGCATGGAGCTTGGGCTTTCTCAAGCCGCTTGAGTTGCAGGTTTAGCATGAAAAAACTTCCATGGGTGATGCGCAAGGGGGAGATTGTTGGAGAGATGCTCCTCACCATGGCAGAAGTGACTCCAAGAAGGAACACCAAAAAGACAACCCTTAGTGGCTTAGTGGTTAATGGTGTCCACCTCTAGAGGCAGGGGCCCGGGTTCAAGTCCCACGAGATCAATTTCTGCCCTGCCTCAAGGGAGGTGAAAAATAGATGCCAGGACGCTAGCTCAAACTCTAGAAATCCTCCTTGAGTTTCTAGTAGGCCTGGTGAGGGTCCAGGAAGGTGGCACACCCTCTAGAAGGGGTGACTTGTCCTACAAGGAATCTAGAGGTGTCTTGGTCTTCTGGATACCTTCCCTCCTACTAGAAGCAAGCTGAGGAATCTAGGAAGGGGCAGAAGATTCTAGAGGAAGGAAGGGATGCCTTCCTAGGTGGGAAAAGGACAGCCTACCAAGGGCCACTCTAGAAGCTATAGAACCTGCTAGGAAGCTCCAAATCTGGCATGCTTTGGTGTTTTGGAAAGCTTAGATCAGTGGCTACAAAACACCACTTCTTGTGAGCCTTGATAGAGTATTCATTCCCAGTCGATTGAGGCCAAAACTATTGCCTCACTCTCTGACCAGTTTTCTGCCATCTTTGGAACCAGTTGCCTCCACAGTTTTAGTCTCTCCAAAAACAGTTGGTGGTGTAAACCAGCCACTGCTAGGGACCCTTCAAAGAGCATACTCACCCTCAGGCCAACATTTCCGTGCGGCCGGTACCCAGAGTGGGGCCAAGGACGGCAGTCACTGTCTTCCGCTTGCGCTGAGTCTGCTGGTGCGCCACGTAATCTGTGGCAGCGGACACAGTGAGGCTGGCATGCCCAGGAGGAAAGAACGGTGGTGGGACACCGGTGGCAGTCTGTGACACCAATGGCTGGAATGCTGCAAGCTGTTGCGTCAGGGTGGCGAGCTGTTCCTGAATGTCAGTGAGGGGGTCAGAGGTGCCGGCGATGATGCCTGCGGGCTACTACTACTGTTGTTGCTACTGCTACTGTTGCTGCTGCTGCCACTACTGCTACTTCTGTTACTGCTGTTGCCGCTGCTGCTGTTGCTGTTGTTTCTCTTATTGGTGCTATTGTAGCTACTGCAAGAAATAGGTGCTGGGGGTCCCCCCAAAGAGGAGGACCCCTCCCCACTGGGGCTGTTAGCCATGGTGGGTTTTGGTGCCCCTTTCCCTTTTTTTTTTTTTTTTTTTTGCTTTGTGTTACTGATGTCAGCAATGACGTCAGGCTAGGACGGTTGACTTCAGTAGCTGCCATCGCATTATCTGCAACGCTGCTGCTGTAGAGTCCCCCCCCCCCCGTTTTCCCCTTCTTTTGTGTTGATGACATTAGCAGTGACGTCAGCTGGCAGGCTGCTGCCGCTGCTGCTGCTACTGTAGTAGCTGTTGCTGCTATTGTTGTTGCTCCTGCAACTACTGCTACTACTGCTGCGGCTACTACTGCTACTGCTGATGCTATTGTTGCTGCCACTGTTGCTGTAGCTGCTGCTGCTGTTGTTGTTGTTTTTGTTGGTACTACCACACTTGCTGTTGTTGCTGCTACTACTGCAACGGCTGCTATTGCACAAGAAACTGCTGCTGCTACTGCTGCGAGCTGCTGCAACTGCTGTGGCTGTTGGAGCATCTATGGCAGCTGTTGCAGCCGTAGCAACAACGCTGGTGGGATGGGGGATTTTGTTTTCCTTTTTTTCTTTTTAGTCTGTCATAGCGAGCCTCGCTGCTTACTATGGGCAGCGGGCTGCAAGCAGCGGGCTCGGTGCTTGCTGCTAGTAGCCTACTACTCGCTGCGAGTAGAGGGCTCGCTTCCTGTAGCCCGTTGCTTGAGACGAGCTGCGGGCTGCAAGCAGCAGCAGCCGATGCTGGCTGTTGTCGGCTGCTGTTCGCTGCTGCTGCCGCTGCAGCCAACTGCTAATGCTGCTGTGGCTGCTTACGGCAACGAGTATTGCAGCTTGCTGCTGCTACTTCTCGTTGCTGCTACTGCTGCTTGCTGCCGCTACTGCTTGCTGCTGGTGGTGCTACTTGCTGCCGCTACTGCTGCTGCGAGCTCTACTGCTGGCCATCGATGCTGCTTGCAGCTGCGGGCTGCTTCTGCTGCGGGCTACTACGAGCTGTTGCTGCTGCCGACGGCTGCTGCTGCCACTGCTCGCTGCTGTTGCCTGCCGCTGCTGCTGCTGCAGGATGCTCTTGCTGCTTGCTGGTGCCAGTCACTACACGTGGGTGACGTTGCTGTGTGTGTCGTTGCCAGCAGGTGTCGGACACGGTCTGCCGCTCACCTGCTCGCGTCATGCGTGGGATTAGTGCTGCCGAAGAAATCCGACAGCATTTCCCTTGGCCCAGTGGCCGTGGGAAAAAATCTTACTCCGCCACCAGGGGGGTCAATGCTACAGGAAAGGAATCCAGCAAGTTTTCCCTGGCAATGGTGTGTATGGGGGTCCGCCAACGTTGTTTGGCACCTGTGCGCCAGTCTTCTGCTGCAGCTGCTACGATCTGGCTCTGATACCAAAATGGAAACGCTAGGCGGTAGGTTGGGGTAGCATCGTTGTCGATGCACCATGTGGGCTTCCACGCTCGTTGCTTAAGTCTGTTGCCCCCTCAATGTGCTACTCTAAAGCCTAAGTCTGGAAGCCCTGGGTTTGTTACTTAAAAACGCCCGCGCCAGTGTTACCGCCGGAAAGCAGCCCAAAACTGAAAGTGACTGATTAGGAATGAAGAATGAGTAACAAGGGGAGACTCCTCCAAGTTCTAGCTCCCCCCCTGCTCTGTAGAGCTTGTTACTCAAGTAAACAGCCAATCAGAAAATAGACCTAGACCTATTTTCTTGCAGGCAGGGTTTACTCGGTGAGCCTTGCCAGACGGCCGACAGCCCAAAACCCGGGCGTCGTCCGTTTTGCCTGAAAACTGGACCATACCATAATACCAATGCTGCAAACGCAGTCGCGTAGTTAGAAAGAGCTAGAAAAATAGCAGCAAAGAGTTATGGCTGCCCTAACCCAAGCAGTGCCTACGATGGTCCATGATGCCAAACAGTGCCACGCAACATGAGACATGGACCCTAGACACAGCATGACGCTGGAGACGTAATGGTAAAGTCAGATCTAGCACTTGACGGATGCAGACACCATCTACGGTGGCAGTGACAACCGGCGGCCCGACCGCCGAGGAGGCCTGCTGATGGAGCTGAACACGTCGCCGGGGAGAGGATGCTCCAATGAACTGCGAGTAGGGTCTCAGCGTGCGTCGGCTCCACAGGACGACACTCCACCAACGTCAAGTCTCACCGCAAGTCATCTGCACGCCGATGTACATCAGGCAGGAGGACAAAACAGAGCACAATGAGGATGCGCAAAAACGAACCTCGTGCCATGACTCACAGGCGTAGTGCACATGGACAGGCAGAGACCCAGTCAATAGTCATACTCCCCCAGGGCATGAAGTAACATAAGGACAGACAAAGAGGGAAGCTCACAAAGGCACACCGACTGAACTCACAGCCTTCTTGAATGAGTCGCGCTTCAGTGCCCTGGTCAAGAAGTCAACCAGCTTTCGTGTTCTCTCAACCCGCATAATGCTGATGCTGCCGTCGTGGAACAACAAACTCACATAGTGATACTCAATGTTGATGTGCTTTGTGTGTGTGTGATGCACGCCGTCATTGTCGGTGATGGCCATGGAACTCTCATTTTCACAATGCAATGTGATGGATGCGATAGACTGATGCCACTCAGACAACCGACGATACAACCACACACTCTTACACACGCTTGAGCCAAGGGCCTACGTGCTATGCACCTCTGCTTGCCAGTGCACCAGGACACAGCCGTGCCACCCATCAGATCGATCCAGCCTGTGCGACTCTTACCGTCTGGACTGCCGGCCCAGTCATTGTCAGTGTAGTCCACTGCGACCACAGACGGCTGGCGGCGGAACACAAGACCTCGCCAAGGAGTCGAGACGACATAGCGCAATACTCAGATTGCGGCCTTGAAGTGGAGGTAATGCGGCTTGTGAAAAAACTGAGCCAGGAGTTAGATGGAGAACGCGATGTCTGGGCTTGTATTCATTGCCAGGAACAACAGTGACCCGATGAATCACAGATGCGTTTTCAGGTCAAATGGCTCCCCTACAATGGCTGGGTCAGGACTCGTGAGCTTGACCATCAGGTGCCACGGGTGAAGATGCGCTCAGAAAGAGGGGCAGGTCCTCATCGAAGCGAGTGGACAGGGTCTGCACATAGGCAGCTTGGTGGACGTGCAAGACACATTGGAAGCGATCATGCTCGAGCTCAATGCCCAGGAAGACTCGGGCAGACCCGAGATCCTTCATCTGGTAGGCGGTGTGCAGCAAGTCCTTCACATGCTGGATGGTAGCCATGTCTAGCGACACAATGAGTAGATCGTTGACGTAGACCAGAACAGCAGCAAAGGTCTTGCCTCGCAGATTGCGGGGTTAGCGGTGCTGCGCACGAGGCCACTAAGGAGGAGCGTGCTATTGATCTCCTGGTTCCAGCAGCGAGGTGAATGCTTAAGGCCATAGAGGGCCTTCCACAGCCGCCAAACTCTCCCAATGTCATCGACGAAGCCTAGGGACTACACCATGTAGAGCTCCTCACCATCCAGCAAGCCATGGAGGAAAGTGTTGCTCACGTCCATCTGATACAGTTCCCACCCATGGTGGGCAAGCAAGCTGAAGAGAGCCCAGCTAGTTGAAAACCAACCAACTGGGGCAAAGATCTAGTCGTGGTCATCCCCGGGGACCTGAGCAAACCCCTTGGCTATGAGGCGGGCCTTGTACTTGTCGAAGGACCCATCCGGCTTCCATTTGTACCAGAAGACCCACTTGGCACCGACTGGGACTGCTGGCTCGGAGGAGCCAACGGACGCGACTGGGGCTATCGCCTCAGAGGGACTATGTGATGTGTCCCCCGGAAGCGGCAATAAAGAGGACGGAATCACCACTCTCCCACTCAACGAGTGGGACACGGACGAGGCGGAGTGAAAGATATTGCGTGGAAGCAGCTCCTCAAAGAAGAGGGCATCGTCAGACACGACGATGTAGTACCGGGATCGATGGCAGAAGCGTCAGGCCTTGGACTGACAAGAGACGCCAAGAAAGGTGCAAGGACGTCCGCTGGAAGACCCACTTGGTAGCGAGTAGTAGCATAAGTGGCCAGTAGCATCTATGCGTAGTAGTAGCAGCTCGTAGCAACAACAACTCGCAGCAGCAGTAGCTC
Organism: Penium margaritaceum; assembly: GCA_023375785.1. Classification (NCBI taxonomy): domain Eukaryota; kingdom Viridiplantae; phylum Streptophyta; class Zygnematophyceae; order Desmidiales; family Peniaceae; genus Penium; species Penium margaritaceum. The sequence continues at coordinate 23,779 of SZWC01018470.1, forward strand.
GTAGCAACTTGCAACTGCTCGCACCAACTCGCAGTAGCCCACATCAGCTCGTAGTAGCAGTAGTAGCGGTAGCGAGCAATAGCTGTAGCAGGGAGCAGCTGTAGCAGTAGGCAGCAGCAACAGCTCCAGCAAGTAGCAGCAGCAGCTGACTGTAGTAGGAGCTGTAACAAGTAGCAGCTGGCATTAGCCAGTAGCAGCAGCATCCAGCAACAACTGCTATAACAGTAGCCAGCAGCAACAGAAGCTGTAGATGCTCGCAGCCTGCTGCTTGCTATGAGCAACAAGCTTGTTGCTCGCAGCGAGCAGCAAAATGTAAGCAGCAATTAGCAAGCTCGTTGCTCACAGCGAGCATCGAGCTCGCTCAGACCAACGAAAAGGGAAAAAAAACACCCACCCCACCAGCGGCTGTGCGACGGCTGCAACCACTACCATAGCTGTTGCAATAGCCACAGCAGTAGTAGCAACAAGCAGCAGCTGAGTAGTAGCACAAGCAGCAGTAGTAGCAGCTATAGCAGCTGTTGCTGCAAGAGCAGCCACAGTAGTAGCAGGAGCCTTAGTAGCCGCAACAGCAGCACCTGTAGCAGCAGCAACCACTATTACAGCAACAACCACAACAGCAGCAGCAGCAGCCACAGCAACTGCTGCACCAACAGACCCAGCAGCAGCAGTAGCAGTAGCAACGGTATCAGGAGTGGTTACCGGAGCAATAGTTGCTGCCCCGCAGCTTCCACAACAGTGGCCATAGCACCAGCCGCTGTTGATGTTAGCAGTCATCAGCTGATATCACTACTGACATCACAACTGATTTCATCAATAAAATTGTCTTTCAAGAAAACAGGGGCAGATACTCTACAGCAGCCACCCTAAAACAACAAAGTGGTAGCTGTTGACGTTAGCCATCCTAGGCTGACGTCACTGCTGACATCAGCAACACAAAAAAAAGAACAAAAACAGGGGAGCACCAAAACCCACCATGGCTAACAACCCAAGTGGGGAGGGGTCCTCTTCTATTGGGGGAACCCCAAGCACCCCTTTCTTGTAGCAGCAGCAATAGCAGCAGCAGTAGTAGCAGTAGAATCAGCAGTAGCAGCATCAGCAGCAGTAGCAGTAGTTGTAACAATGAGAGTAGTAGGAGTAGTAGTAGTACTAGCAGTAATAGTTGCAGTCTAAAGGCTTTGTTGTCGGCTGCTCCCACCCCCTAACTGCCATTCAGCAACTCGTTGCCGCACTGACTTAGCAACTTGCAGCATTGCAGCCGTTGGCATCACAGACTCACACCAGTGCCCTGCCACCTTTCCTTCCTCCTGGGCACGCCAGCCCCGCTGTGTCTGCTACCACGCATTACTTGGCGCAGCAGTAGAGTGAGCGCTAGCGGCAGATAGTGACTTCAGTCCTTAGCCCCACTCTGGGTGACGGCCGCAGGCCAAAAGACTTTAAGACCCCTCCTTTGTCGCTCCATGTCGGCGAGCACTTCCAAAGCTGGGAACTCAGTTTCCGCATCTGGGCACAGGGTGAGGTCTTGTGGGCGTACTACACCCTTCCACACGACTCCACCCTGGCCAACCAGTTGTATGACACTGGTCCCCCAGTACGTACCCTCGTCCCACTCGCTCCTCCGGCTTCACGCCTGGCCCTAGAGCCCTTCTTTGGGGACTTGACTGCCAACATGACCCCAGACCCTGTGACAACATGGCACGTCCTCACCCGTACCCAATGCCTATTCAGCGGGGCTAGGACCAGGCACCGACTATGGGAGTTCAACTCCTTGCACATGGGGGAGACAGAGACGGTCACCTCCTACTGGCAGCAGGCTGAGGACATCCTTTGTTGCCTAGGCACCTCTGCTACATCCCCTCTAGCCGCTCTCTTTACCATCAAGCACAATGCCACCGCCGCGTATGCCGACGTCTTGTCCACTACTCCCAGGATGTCCTTTCCATTATGGCGGCCCAAGGCACCCTCATGCCCTGGACATACGAGCTCTTCCTCACGATTGAGGAAGCTCATGTGGAGTTCCGCATCCAACGAACAGAGGTCCTTGCCTCCCAAGTATCCGCCTCTGTGGCCGTCGCTTCTCCTGTAGCAGCTGCATCCACCAGCTCCTTGTCATCGGCAAAGAAGAAGCGCAAGGGCAAGAAGGATAACGGCCCTTAGCAGCAGCAGCAGCAACAGCTGACTATGTCTAGTGGTGGTGGCTTGGTCTACCACAACTGTGGCCAGGACACGGGTGGTACACTTGCCTGTAACCGACGGACGAGGCGCGCGTCATTGCCACCATGCGTCGCCTGTGTGAGTGCCGTCTCTCCTTTTCCGTTGTCGCTGTCATCAGCCCTGACGCCTCCACCCCATCTAGCAGCACCACTCCTCCGACAGCCCCGCTAGTCCCTCCGTTGCCAGCTCCACACCAACATCATTTGCAGCCATCGGGACCTCCATTTCCATCTCCAGTGCTGTCCTCCTTCTATCCGGGCCCGGTACAGTCACTCCACACTCCGTCTACACTCCCGAACCATCCAGGTGCGAGCGTCAATTAGAGAAATTCATCATGCTCCAGCTTGGCCTGCTTCGTCCTCCCCCGAAAGGAGGTGTGAGTTGCGTTACCTCGTGTCTGTCTGCCCTGCCTTTCATGATTGAGACTGAGTTACGGTCATGTCATGTTTCCTCATCTGTCTTGTTTTCTCCCGTACCCTCTACCCTCTCTATGATGACGTTACGTGGCTTGATGACTAGTAGTCTCGGTTTGCACCACTATTAATCGCATCCACGTCCCTTGCTTGCTGCCATGTGATTACTAGTAATTTGGCGACTCCGGTCCAAGACCCTACCGAGACTTGGATTATCGACTCCAGGGCCACGCATCACATGACGGCCTATCGCGAGGCCTTCATTGTGCTTGGTCATGTTGGCCATGTGTCTGGGTCCGGACGGGCTCCGGACAGGTGTTACCTATCCGCGGTGTCGGCGTCACTCGTTTTCGGAGTCCTGTCGATGATGTTTTTGTGACCGACGTCCTTTTCGTCCCAAGTCTTGAGCTCATCCTTCTGTCCGTCACTGCCCTTGACCGCATGAGCATGGACATTCTGCACTCGAGTTTGGCACTGTGTCGTTACATCCGTCCGGTCTTGTCGTTCTGCACGCCACCTCCCGTGGCAACCTGTGGCACGTTTATCGTCTGTCCTCCCATCCTCCCACCCCCTCCCCGTCCGCCCCGATGGGCCATGTCTTTGTCACCAGCACCATGTCCCCGCAGCACACCCATCTCTTGCACCGGCGCCTTTGCCACGTGCACTCTGCTGCGGTTGATAACATGCTCTGCACTCGGCCGGCCAAGGGCCTAGACCCTGATTCCTTCCCCTGTCCATGTCCCACAGAGTGCATTGATTGCACTCAGGACAAGATGCACGGCTCCACCTACCCCCAGTCCTTCTCCCGTGGGTCCGCCCCTCTGGACCTCGTCCACTCCAATGTCATGGGTCCTCTCCCTCTTGATTCTGTCCGGGAGTATGGCCGCTATGTCCTCACCCTTACTGACGACTACTCTTGCTACCGTTGGGTCTTCCGCCTTCGGCAGAAGAGTGATGTCGCTTCGACCATTTGGGACTGGCTTGTCCGTACCGACCGTGAGTGTGGTCGGCCTCTCTGTCGACTTTGCTCCATCACGGTGGTGAGTACATGGGAGAGACCACAACGTTCTTCACCCCCTGCGGTATCCACCACGAGACGTCGGCACCTGACACACCGGCCTTGAACGGCGTCTCCGAGCGGTGGAACCGCACCATGGCTGACATCGTCCGCACCATGCGAGTCGAGTCAGGCCTCTCCGATGGCTTCTACTTCAAGGCCATGGCCTACATGACGTAGGACTCGAATCGGATTCCCCATGGACCCCTTCCCCGCCAGTCTACGCCGTACCAGCAGTGGTGTAGTCAACATGCTCATCTCTACCGAGCTCGTATATGGGGCTGCGTGGTCATTGTGTGGCTGCTCGTCCCGTAGCAGGGAGGCAAGCTCATCCCTCGTGGACGTCCTTGCACCTTCCAAGTGTCTCTTGTCAGTCCAAGGCCTGGTGCTTTTGGGATCCCTCTCGGCACTGCATCGTCAAGAGCTACGATGCCCTCTTCTTTGAGGAGCTTTTTCCTTGCAACCTCATCCACTTCGGCTCGACGGTGGCCCTCCCATCGCGGGGGTGAGTGGTGAGTCCATTCCCTATCCAACGGCTTCCAGGCGGCACATCACATGATCCCTCCGAGCCGGTAGTCCTAGGCGTGTCCGCTGGCCCCTCCGGGCCGGCATCCCCAGTCGCGTCCGCTGGCTCCTTCGGGTCGGCATTCCCAGTCGTGTTCGCTGGCTCCTCCGGGTTGGCAGTTCCTGTCGCATCCACTAGCCCCTCTAGGCCAGCAGCCCCAATCGCATCCGTTGGTCCCTCCGGGCCTGCAGCCCCAGTCGCGTCCGCTGGCTTCTCCGGGCTAGCAGCCCCAATTGCGTCCGCTGGCTCTTCCGAGCTGGTAGCCCATGTCTCATCCGTTAGTCCCTTTTGCACTAACAGTTCATGTCGAGTCTGCTGGTTCCTCAGCGCTGGCAGTCTCGTCCGCGTCTGCTGGTCCTTCTGGGCCGACAGACCCGTCCGCGTCCGCTGGTCCCTTCAGACCAGCACTCGAAACCATCATGATGGGGGCGCACTTGGACCACGTGAAACTCTTTATGGGCTTCAACTGCGTGGCTCTCTCTAAGTTGTTGGAGTCACTCCACGTGCTTCCTTGGGCCCATCACTAGTTCCTCCAGGCCACATCGGCTCATGAGGCTGCCATCGCCCATAAGCAGAGTACACTTGTTGCAACAGTGATTGTGACACCTCATATGCCTCTCTCCCAGCTCACCAGNTGCTGGTCCTTCTGGGCCGACAGACCCGTCCGCGTCCGCTGGTCCCTTCAGACCAGCACTCGAAACCATCATGATGGGGGCGCACTTGGACCACGTGAAACTCTTTATGGGCTTCAACTGCGTGGCTCTCTCTAAGTTGTTGGAGTCACTCCACGTGCTTCCTTGGGCCCATCACTAGTTCCTCCAGGCCACATCGGCTCATGAGGCTGCCATCGCCCATAAGCAGAGTACACTTGTTGCAACAGTGATTGTGACACCTCATATGCCTCTCTCCCAGCTCACCAGTCCCACCTCCATCGCTTCCTCCTCCTCATCCTCAACCTCGAGCAACCACACATGGCGTTCTAGTGGCCGTATAGGAGAAGAAGGGGAAGAAGCGACGTGGTTAAGGAGAGCAGCAGCAGCGACAGGAGCACATGGCGCATAGTGGCAGTGGACATTCTGTCCACTACTACAACTGTGGAGGCGCTCATCGCAACACGGAGTTTGAGAAGCCCCTTGATTGGAATCGGATCATGCGCTTCTTTCAGGCGGCGTACATGCAGCAGATTTCCTTGAGTGACACATGGTCAGGGCGCGCTGCGACCACAACTGTAGTAGATGTATACGTTTCACCAGGTGGCAGGAATGATGTGGACCCTCGGGATTGCACGATCGTGGAGCTTTTTCAGCTATTGGTGCTTCGTACTCAGGAAGGTACGAGTGTGTTCTCACAGCCGAGTGGTCGTGCGACAGCTTGTCTTACAACATCTGCTTCCCGTGATTATGCTTGTGGTGAGGCTCGGTTGGCTTGCAATCAGGATGGACCTGACAATGCCGACTAGCTTGACGAGTCACGTGTTCGTGCTGTTCGTCGTTGTCGTGAGTCTTTGGCTTAATGCCCAGCACAGGCAGAGTGTTATGTGGAATGCTGCTCCGTGTCAACGACTGGTCATGAGCCGAGTGACACCAGGATCATTAACTCTGGTGGCACCCATCTAATGACCTGTCGTTGTAGTGACTTCGTTGTGCTGGGTTCCGTTGCGTCTGTTTGGTCCGGTCACACAGGGTCTGGTCATTCATTGCTTGTGCAGGGAGTTGGGGTTGTGCTGTTTGATGGTCCAGGTGGCCTCTTGTACATTTTGGATGTGCTCTTTGTCCCTGCTCCTGAACTCAACCTGCTCTCTGTTTGTGCATGCACCAGAATGGGTCTCACTGTTGAGCACTCTGCTGACTCTGCCATAGTGATTGCTTTTGACACACGTTCCATTGTGCTTCGTGCCTCTATTGTTGATGACCTCTACCATGTATCTCAATGCATACCCTTTGTTTCTTCTCCCCCTCCCTCTTCTGCACGTGTGTTTATCACTAGTGTTCTCTCCCCTAAGCACGTCCACTTGTTACATCGTCGTCTCTGCCATGTGAGCTCGGACTCTATGTCTAAGTTCATTCGAACTCAGCCAACCCTCGGTCTTGACGCAGCTTCCATTGGAAGCCGCCCAAGACCGATTGCCTATTTTGCGCCCAGGGTAAGATGAATCGCTGCTCTTACCCTGACTCCTCTTCTCGGGCACTGTGCCACTAGACTTGGCCCACTCGGACCTTCTTGGTCCTCTCCCAGTCGGGTCCCTCTTTGATCGCGGTCGATATGTTCTCACTCTGACCGATGACTTCACCCGGATTCGGTGGGTCTATAGCCTCCACCACAAGAGCAACGCCACACTAGCGGTCCACCTGTGGCTTGTGATGGTTGAGCGTCAGTCTCATCACACCCTGCACACATTTTGCTCGGTATCTTTCACCAGCTTTTTGCCCCTACAACACCACAGTAGACCGGTGTGTCTGAGTGTTGGAACCGCACCATGGTGGATGTGGTTCACGCTATGCGGTCTGAGTGCAATCTGTCAGATTCTTTTGCCTTTGAGGGCTTCTCCTACATGACGTGGGTCTGGAACCGCTTACCGCATGGTCCATTTCCCGACCATGTCACGCTGTATAAGTTGTTGTTTGGCGATCGTGCTGACCTCCGTCTTGCCCGCATGTGGGGGTCCCTTGCTTACGCTTGGTACACCGAGGACTAGCAAGGGTCCAAGGTCTCATCTCGCGGACGCATGTGTACCTTCCTCGGCATCTCCCTTCGGTCAAAGGCCTTGCACTTTTGGGACCATGCTCGCCATCGCGTTGTTGAGTCTCAAGATTCTCTCTTCTTTGATGCTCTCACCTACTGCGACTTGTCCAGAATTCTTTTGCTGGTCGCCGTCCATGTTCCTACTTGTGTGGCCTCCTGGTGGATGGGGAGTCTATTCCTGCGGATGGGTCCATCTGGGACTCTTCACCTGCAGTCCGGTCTCCGGCTACTGACAATACGGCCATCGTGGCTGTGGGTTCATTAGCCTCATCAGTCCCCACTTGCACACCTAATCCCGTGTCGGTGTCAGACCGCTCTGGCACACCTGATCTTGTGCCAGTGTCGGTCCCCTCTGGCACACCTGATCCCAAACAGGAGTCAGATCCCTCGGGCACATCACTGGCACACTAACACGTGCTTGTTACGTGCAGAGTGGCGTGGACCCGTCCCTCTTTCTCAGATGGATAGCGGAGAGCCTAATGCCATCTGGTCAACGTAGACGACCTCCTGATTGCGTCTCCTTCATTGGAGGCCGTGAAGGAGGCTAAGGAAGTCATTCAAGCTACCTACATGATGAAGGAAATTGGTTCTGTAGCTATGTTTCTTGGGATGGAGATCGTGCGTGATCGTTAGCAACAAAAAAATCTTGTTGCAACAAGCACGTTATGCCCTTGTTGTGGGGGAGTGGTTTGCTGACCTCCATGGTGTAGTCCCCACAGCCTCCACCTCCATCACACCTGATGGGCAGGATGCTCTGAAGGTGGATGATCCAGCAAAGCTAGGGAGATAGTGGACGTGACCATGTACTTGCGCCTGATTGGCTCCTTGATGTACTTGGTCACTACCACACGACCCGACATTGCGTTTGTTGTCAACCTCCTTGCACAGTTTTTACAATGTCCACGGGCTAGAGTCCTTCACGTGGGTGTGCGAGTGGTGCTGTACGTGGTGTCCACACCGTACCTCAGACTCTGCTTTTGATGGGAGTGTCTGGTAGTAGTCGACGGCTACATAGACATTGACTGGGCGTGAAGTCCTGATGGGCATAGTCGTACAGGCTACGTGTTCCTTCTTTGTGGCACCAATGTGTCATGGCGCAGCGGCAAGCAGGGTTGTATTGCACATAGCTCATCAGAGGCTGAGTATGTTGCACTTGGGGTTGGGGCTGCTTAGGTAGTGTGGCTGTAGCGTCTGTTTTGTGAGTTGCAACAATCGGTGCTTTGCATCGTTCTCCACTGTGACAACCAGAGTGCTCTTGCCATTGTCGAGAAATTTGGTGTGTTTCATGCACGCACGAAGTATATTGCTGTTGAACATCACTTTTTGCATGATCTTGTGGAGCGACAAGTGATTGCCGTCATGTAGTTTAGCACCGACAGGCAGCGGGTTGACTTCTTCACCAAGGTACTTACGCACGGAAAGTTCATGGTGGCCATTCGTTCTGTCGGACTCTGCCCCTTGCCTGAGAGTGGCTGAGAGTGGGGTGTGCGAGCATGGACTGTTGAGCATATTGTTGCGCACCTGAGGCAGTTCTGCATGTGTATGGACATGCGTATCATCTGGTCATGGGGGAGTGTTGTCATGTGAGTCATCTCCGTCTGTTTGTATAGCTTACCGTGACCACTCGGACGTGTCCATGCTCGTGTAGATCCCTGATGCAGACGCAACCGGGACCAGAGCACCGACGAGTAGTGGCTCCACTCAACAACATCTGCCAGACAGCTGCTACAACATCTTGGGTGCTTGCCGGGATGCTTTGCGGTTTTCCTACGGAGGCTAGAGTTTTCCCGGTTCACTGGCTTTCGAGCTCGATTTGCATGTTTTGCATTCTCTGTCCACCGATCGGTGCCCGACTTGTGCGTCTGACCAGTCTTAGCGTCTGGCTCAAGATTCTGCATCTCTAGGTTTAGACAGTGTTGTGTTTGGATACCTGTGTGCAGAGTTACGGCCAAAACAATGGTTTTAGGCTGGCATTAGGACAGACTGACACTGTCGCGTGCGTCACCCGCCGTGCGCCGCGACAACAATTTATGCTCTGTGCTTTTCAGTTATCATTCCTCTATGCCTTACTAAGCTATTGGAGCTTATGAGACTTTGTGCATCTCCCTAGCATGACCCTTGCTGTTTCTTGCACCTGTTTGCGCCAGCTCACTAGACAGGGTCGCCACGTCAGTAGCAACAAGGTTAGGAAGCTTCCTAGTAGTATCTCTACAGCCACCAAAACGCATCCATGTGTGCTCGAATGATGTCGAGCACGTGAACAAAAAACACAAACATCTGAATGCAAGACAAAACAGACCGAGGACCGAGCTTTGAATTCGGCAAAGGTAAAAAGGGTAGATTGTTAACTTGGACGAAGCAATTTGGGAATTTTTGTGGTACTTTTGAATTCGACAAAAAAACCTTTTTAGACAAAATTCAGCCATGACAAAAAGTTCATGTCAAAATCGAAGTTCACGGGGGTAGTACGATGTACAGTTCTATATGATTTGCATAGGCAGAGCCCGCGCAAAACATACAAAATCCTATATTGTACTAAGGGATTTGCGCGTCAATTTGTTTTGAAAAAAAAAAGGTTTCATCGCTCGATCACGATTGAGCAAAAATGCCCATTTCAGATTTTGTTTTTTCTTTGCGGCACATAAAGCACCTTAGGTTTTCAGGTCAAAAACTTTCAAACCCAATCCCAAATTAGATTTAGGGTTGATGGTTTTGTTTTTGACGCGGGTATCTACTGGGCCCCGTTGCAAAGGGGCCAAGGAGATTCCCTTTCAACGCATGGGGTGTCTCGGACCTCCCACGCAAGTCTCACGCAAACCCCTCCCTCGAACAAGCACAAAAATCTCAAAGGTGGAGTTTGTGAGTGTCCAAGGGGCCTGATGACGTCATAGCTCCAACACTTTATTTCATGCAGCGACGCAATGATGTTCGCGTGCCTCTTTTTGGATACGTCGTTTTTTTTTCTTTGACATATGGATATGTCAGTGTTTAAGTTAAAATCCGTTGGCATTGTTAAAGTGTTGTTACTGGATATGGGGGGCTTATTCATGAAATCGGTGGGTGTATGGTCACACCTTGGTATGGAAAATAAGAGGTCAAAGTAGAGGAGCAGTTAAATGTGCACAAAGTGTCACTGTAAACCACACTGGTGGTGGACATTTGCTGTGGGCAAGATTTGTCTCTTTGGGCTTTGACCGACAACCTATGGTCAGGCACATATGCTCCCAACAACACGTTTCCCAAAGCACCAGGGGGATCACATGTATGGAATTGATTGTAGGAGAATCAAATGAAAACTATAGGGAAACTTGTACCCACTTTCATTTTACAGCATGCTTTGCATCTAGTTTCCTATATCTTGTTAATCACACATAGTGGATAGATATGCATGCCTCATACGAAATGGCTTGACAAAAGATTCAAATTTGTGTGTGTGTAGCCTGCACAAGTTGGTGTGGGCATCACCGACGCATGTTGACCTCCGGACTTGTTGCACAGATATCACCCTTGCAGGTGAGTGACAATTTACTCAATACTTGACAGCATCCCATCTACTCATGTTGGTGCCCCGGTGATTGGAGAGACACGGAGGCAGAGTGATAGTAGGGCTGGGTCCAGGCCTTACTCGAATTTCAGGACACAACTATGGAGGACGTGGTGCATCAGACTTGCATGACTATACCCTCTTGATGATACTGTTACAGTTTAATGCTTTTAGGGGGAGGAGACGGGGGGGGGGGGGGGGGGGGG
>SZWC01018470.1:34664-44793 GCA_023375785.1 Penium margaritaceum
CCATGAGCTCTGGGTGTGAGGGGCAGACAACGAAGGCTAAATCTGGCCAAGTCTGAAACGCATTAAGAGCAAGGAGAGGTTACAAATGAGCCCCTAGCGGGCTTATGTAGGGGGTACCGGCAGCTAGCCCATTGGACCCCGTCATCCCCGCTGAGCCCAAACGGGCCAGCAGGAAGAGCACATTGCACAAATGTCCGACAATTGTGGTCTCCTCAAGAAATTGGAACAGCTCACCGAGTGCCCGGGTCTCGACCACTGAGACTGATTGAGCAGTGTTTAAAACACACAAAATCCGCGTCCAGTCAGCACAACACACTTTCTGAGTCTTGAAAGCGACACTACAACCATTGGGTCTCCTCGACGCACCGGTAATGTCCACCGGGTGCGTGGGTCTCGATCCACCAAGAAATGTATCCTAGCTTCCGATAAACCAACCAGGCCGCCGGAACGCATCGACCGTGTTTCACCGACACTATCGTAGGTGTTGGAGAAGTCTCAGGAAACTATGGAGGCCTGTCATGTCGTCACGCTATCCTCTACCCTATACCACCAATGTGGGGTATATGTGTCATCCACATTAACCAACACTCTCCCTGGCTGACATAGCCATCAACGCAACATCAAGTAAGCCAAGACATGGAATGATGGCTCGTGCAAAACCACGGCAAGCACCAATCAACCACACATACACCGGCTCCTCCAAGCACAGAGGAAGAAACCGCTGTCCTCGAGAGCACAATGAAGGCCACAAGGTCTCCTCCTGACACTGGTGCAACCCACCAAGTGTCCGGGTCTTGACAATGCAATGAGTCCCAGACATGCACACACGCTAGCACAAATCACATCATGCACATGTCATAAAGCAAGAGGGTCTTCTCGTGGTATTGGTACAACCCACCAAGTGTCCGGGTCTCAACCAACAGAGTTCTATGATCAACATGCAATCACATGCATATGGTATGCACAGGCGCGTGGTACGAGTCACACGCTGGTTGCTGTAGCACACTCAAGGTAGAGCAAAGACCCCTTGTCATGCATCTCTCACAAATATCCAACAGGTCAAAAGCCACACAACACTCCCGCTAGGCAGAAGAACCTGACGCCAATGTACTGAATCGAGGTGCTAATGTCGTATTGGCCAAAACTGAAGCCATAACAGTTGCCAACTCCGGCAGCGCTCACATGGATAACTCCTTTCTCTTTGCAATCCTGGGAAAGAAGACGTGTTGTCACTGCACCATGAATAAAATGATCTTCCTATCATGTACAAGTCTACTGTCATTTGAAGGATGGAGCTCTGGCTACCACCACAATCGCCATCTCTGCACGTCACGAAGCATGCCAATGCTCGTGAGACTGCCAAAACAGCCAACCCTCAGTCTCTCCTCTCTCTGCTTTACAGTGGCACATCAGGGTATGCCGGAGGACAGGGAGTGGACGAGCGGCACGCAACTGTGGATGGAGTGGCGGAGATGGCCTCTGAGTCGGGATGGAGCGCCCTGAAGCACAAGGGTGCACTACCACAAGGGGAGGACGGCTGGCACACTCAGCTGGATCCGCACATGTGGACGAAGATGAAGATGGAGCTGCTGAGGCAGGTGGAGGATGATCCGTGATGGAAGCAGGTGTAAAAAGAGGAGTGATGATGGAGTCGGCGAGAACAAGGATGGCGGGAACTGAAGGCATGCTCACCTCTTCCGTGGTAGTTTCTCCATCTAACGTCATACTCGGAGCTGGTACAGGATGCTCTCCTAGGATGGGTATGCGAGGTCCTGACAATAGAAATCTCATGCCAGTAGTAGTGTTGCTCTCCTATAATGATAGTCATTCCTGTGCTGCCATCACCTCCCGCTGCAGCATCTGTGTACGCTCATGTAATTCAGCGTAAGCTGCCTCAGACATGTGGAGGTTTCCCATATTTGCCTTACGTAGGACCGACTTTGCCTCAGATGCTATATACGCAGACTGCAAAACTCGCAAGTGTAACTCCATCTGTGTCTCTTCTGCTGAAGAAGATGGAGCCACTGCTTCTGCATCCTCTTGGGGATCAACCAAGCTTGCAACGCGTTGAGATGCTGGACAATCGGATGCAACTGAAGGTGTCGTATCCCCACCGTAGCTCCTGTGTAAGACGATGAGGGATGAGCGAGAGAGAAGGAGAATGTAGAGTTGGTAGTGTCCACGGAGCATGTGCAGGAATTGCCACTCTCATCGTTGATGTCAAAAGTAGGGTCACCAACGCATCAACATGCGAGGTTACAATTGAGCTCCTACTGACGAGGTGACTCAATCCGCCTGGTCCTATCTACTGCACTATCCTCAGCTGCAGGTGTGGTGGATACAGCTATGCATGACTCTGGCTCGGTAACGGATCCAATGCCAGTTAAGGCAACAAGCAAGTGTAGCTGGCACTCACGCATCGTTTTTCAGGGATGACTGGTCGTTGTTTCATGTTCGATGATGGAGTGATGATCATCACCCAAGTGCGTTATGTGCGCCGCTGTTCCTCCATGTATACGGGAACCCACATACTAAGGTAACATGGGCGACCCCTGATGTTGAAGCTCGTCTTCGGGTAGCGCTGATGACAAGGTCGAGCCTTCTGTGTCTACTACAGCACATGTTTGAGTGATCTCCCTCAATAATGCTGGTCTCAAGAATGACTCCACGTCTGAAAGACCAGCTAATCCACTCTGCTCCTACACTGTGACCGCTGCCGGGCTGGTGTGAGCCTGCTGTAGAGAGAAATGACAACTGACAAGCACACAACATAAATAAACACCGCGGCGTACGGAGGGTGATGCACTCGGCAATGTCTGTTTTTCCTAAAACAATTCAAAACCAATGTCTTGGTCGGAACTTTGTGAACATGCATCCAAACACAACATTTTCTAAACATAGAGGTATAGATTCTTGAGCCAAATGATATAGTAAGTTACACGCATAGGTCCGGCATCCATCGGTGGACACAATGCAAAACATGCAAGTCGGGCTCAAGAGCCAGTCCACTGAGAGAAGTGTAGCAACTTCAGAAAAACTACAAAGTACCCACCAAGTGAGAAAATACTGGAATGCTTTCTAGCTAGGCTGCCGCTAACGCAGCGACACTGTCTAATCAACGGACACACTAGCAAGCTAGCAGGTGCATGGAAAAACATGGGTTAGGCTAGAGATACGTGCAAAGTATTGTAAGCTTTGATATCATAATACTGCAAAGAGAAATGAAAACTGACAAGCACACACTACAAATACCTGCCGCGGTGCACTGCGGATGACGTCATGCGGCAGTGTCAGTTTGTCCTAAAACTGGCCCAAAACCACTATTTTGGCGGTATCCTTGCGCACAGGCATCCAAATGCAACACCTTCTGACTGGTCACACGCAGAATTCTGTCATCAATCAGTGGAAACATATTGCATACCGTGCAAATCGAGCTCAAGAGGCAAACCACTGAGAAAACTCTAACGACTGTCGAAAAATTACAGAGCATCCCAGCAAGCAACTGGGACGTCATAGTAGCTATTGACAACTACCATTTGGTGGCGCCACCACTCGTCGGTGCTCCTACGCAAGTTAGATCCGCATCAGGCATCTGTACAAGCATGGACACGGCCGAGTGCTCTCAGTAATCTATACAAACGGATGGGGACAACTCACATCACAACACTTCCCCATGACTTGATTGTACATATGTCCATATGTATGCAAAAATGACAAAGGTATGAAACGAGAGGCTCAACAGTCCATACTCACACAACCCACTCTTAGCCACTGTCACGCAAGGGGCAAAACCCGATAGAAGAATGGGCACCATCAACTTGCCGCATGCCTATGCCTTTGTCAAGAAGTAAGTCTTCTGCATTTCGGGGCCGGCCCAGATGATAGAGATCACATGTTGCTCCACAAGATCATGCATAAAGTGATGCTCAAAATTAGTGTGCTTTGTGTGTGCATGAAACACAACAGAGTTCTCCGCAATGGCAAGACCACTTTGGTTGAAACAGTTGACAATGATGCAAAGCACAGACCGACGCAAATCTCTAAAGAGACACTACAACCACACTGCCTGGGCAGCCCGAGCCCCTTGCGCAACATACTCAGCCTCTCATGAGCTACGTGTGATGCAACCCCGTTTTCCGCGGGTGTCACCAAGCAAGAGCACATAGCCTATATGACAGAGGCCATCAGGGCACCATGCCCAGTCATTGTTTGTGTAGCCGTTGACAACCACCGAACACTTCCATCAAAAGCAGAGTCCAAGAGATGGTATGGAAACCACAAACCTCACCACCCGGACAACCGCGTGAAGGGATCTCACCTAAGGAAATTGTAAAAGATGTACACGGATGTTGACGGCGAAGGCGATGTTGGGCCGTGTGGTAGTTGCCAAATTAATCATAAAGCCAAGGAGGCGTAAGTATAGGGCTATGTCCACTGCCTCCCCTAGTTGTGTTGGATTATCTACATACAGGGGGCCAAGGGGCTGTTGTCTTGTAGTCCTCCTTATTTCCTCCTTCTGTGTCCTTGCTGCCCCTATGGCAGCATCTATTCCGTCGCAATTTGCCACCTCTCTCTGAAGTACATCGCATGCAAGACACCTTGTTGTCTTGCATTGCCTCTTCTTAGGTGTGCCTCGGGTACGTCGTTTGGGACGGATAGTTTTGCAGTGTAGCTAAGACTGTACACATGCACTTGTTGACCTTCCCACGCCCTCTAGGACGGGTCAAAATCTGTCAATTTTTTTTTCAGGCANACATACAGGGGGCCAAGGGGCTGTTGTCTTGTAGTCCTCCTTATTTCCTCCTTCTGTGTCCTTGCTGCCCCTATGGCAGCATCTATTCCGTCGCAATTTGCCACCTCTCTCTGAAGTACATCGCATGCAAGACACCTTGTTGTCTTGCATTGCCTCTTCTTAGGTGTGCCTCGGGTACGTCGTTTGGGACGGATAGTTTTGCAGTGTAGCTAAGACTGTACACATGCCCTTGTTGACCTTCCCACGCCCTCTAGGACGGGTGAAAATCTGTCATTTTTTTCTTCAGGCAGAGAGGTCTGCTGCCATATCTCGTGACTACAATTCATTGAATTAAAAGCAATAGGATGAGCTATGGGTTGCTCGTCTGGCTCAATTTCTAGCTGAAGAGTGGTTCCAGGTACAAGCCAATGACCGCGCTAAACTTGGTGAGGAATTTGCTATGTTGGTCCTCTCTCGCTTGACTGCTACACCTTTTTGTTGCCGCCCCTATGGCCCCGGTCATAACGTTTGCCAACTCTGGCTCCACTACCTCAAACCTTGCTGTGTCCACCTCGTCTGGCTCCACTTCCTCTTCTGCAGCCGCGCACACCACACATATACCACTCAGCACAATTTTTTCTCATAACCACATGTGCTTATCCCTGGTCTTGTCTTCTGCACATGGGTCGTGGGGTTTAGAGTTAGGACACAGGAGAGAAACTCTGTGAGTCTTAATTCCTAACTGACCATGCTACCAACACTACTTTTGTGCTTGTGCCTATTGATTCCGCATGTGCCGCGTGCACCCTATACTTGAGTACCTCACTAATGACATCCGCACCTACAATGTTGATAGTTCCACGAGCACCGCTGCCAACCCCATCTACGCCTATGCAATCCTGCGTTGCTGCTCCACCATCACAAGCTAGGCCATCCAAAGTGTACTTTCTGTCCAGTTCAAAATCTTGCTGATGCACGTAGATGAAAAACAAATGCATACTTGGTTCGTGGCATCAAGATCCTTTGTGAGATTGGGGATGCAAGTCCCGGTCAGCTCTCAGCACTTCTTACTATGGTGGACGATCCCGGAGCTCTCTGATCTTCTGCAGAAGGTCAAGGCTCAGGATCCCGTTTGTCTGGCTGCTCAGCCCGTCCTCCCAACGTCTCCACCTGGGGTCGATACCCTGTGGGACGTTGTCGCTATGTGCCTTGATAATTGGTGGATGAGCCTACATCGAAAACTCTTGTACCACTCTCTTATCACCAACATCGCTATCGTCACCGCTGCTACTCCTCCATCCTCCTCTACCTCTTCCTCTCCCTTATTGGCCTTCATTACTATTGCCATAGCACATGTTGTATAGGGCCACAAACGCAACAGAGGCAAGGGCAATAAAGGGAAAGACAACAAAGATGATAACTCTTGTGCGCATATTGACTCTGTTGTCTGCTGGAACTGTAGCCCGAGCAAGCAAAGTGCCCGCATGTGCCATGCTCTTCCTAAAAACCCACGTGTGATGGCTGCAATGCTTTCCCACAGGGCTTGTTCTACTCGTTTGTATTTTTCTGCCTCATCATGCACCTCGTGTCCCAGCTCCACCTCCTCAACGACATATGCTCGCTCCAAAAAAAGGGACCTCCCTTGCTCCTCCATTCCCTTATCCCTTTGTGTGGCCACAATCCTTTGACGTATCATCTTCCATTGTGATCCTTTCCTTCCCTTACTTCCCGTCGTCATGTTTCTCGTCCGCGTGTCTTCGCTGCCGCCATCGACTGCTCCATCCGTGTCCTCCAAACCGGTCAAGCCTGCAGCCTTTGAGGGCAAACATCAGTTTGAGCAGTCTCTTGCTCGCGTGATGCATCTATATGATCAGGGAGGTAAGATTATGATTGCACGCCAAGGGATCATTTGTGTCATTCCTCTTACAGGCAACCCAAAGCACCCATGGACACCAATGAACCCTGCATTATTGGCTACGAGTCCATCCAAGGAAGTTTTGGCTGTAGTGGGCAAGAACTTTACTCCGCTGTGCTCAGGGTCAAACCAGTACATCCCCTATTTTCCATTGATGCATCTCCCATCTTTGCATGGCCATTTCTTTCTCGTCCCTGCACCAAACAACCCGGTTCTTAGGTTGACTTTGCACGGATTTTCATGTACAATACATTAGGCACATCATAACGTGCATCTGAAGTCAGCATGATGACGTAAATCACTGCCTCGGCCGGTGGCCCTCATAACATCACCCCCCATCTGCGAGGGCCCACCGTCCTTGTGCGCACGTCATACGCTCGAAGAACCGTGTTGTTGGCATAGCTCCTGTGGAAGTCAGCTTTGAGAATCCAGTAGTTGTGTTCAGGCCCATAGCCAAGCCATTGCACCAAATACTGCCACTCGTTACTGTGCTGGCGGTGTCCAAGGATCTGCTCCACAATGTACTCGTCCTCACCCTCCACTGAGACTGATGGAGGAGGTGCCTCGAGCCACAAAATGTGCATCTGGTTCCTTGTAGGCCTTGAGGAGATAAGCGAAGAACACGGGATTCATCCCGTAGCTTTCCGGCAGCTCCATCTCATAGCTTACCTAGAACCGCTTCTCCTTGACCAAAAAATGGCCCACCCACTGAGGTTTGAGCTTGTTGCTGTCCACCCCCGCCAGGTGCAGGTTCTTTGAGCTCAGCAGCACCTTTTTCCCATTGAGAAATCCTCGGCTGTCCGGTGCGTGTCTGATTGCCACTCCATCTGCCATTGTGCATTGTGTAGTGCATTGCGTACGCCCTGCCACACTTCCGTGAATTCATTTGCAAACTGTTGCACTGCACGTAGGTTCGATCTTGGCGTCATGTCCAAGGGACATGCAAGCTGTACCCCATAAACTACCTCAAAGGGAGACCTCCCCATCGAGGCGTGCACTACTGAGCTATAGCCAAACTCAGCCACCGGGAGCTTGCATTCCCATTCCTCACCATCTGGCTCAAGAATTCTCCGTAACAGCTGCTCCATGGTCTAATTGGTGTGCTCAGTTTGGCCATCCATTTGGGGATCGCATGCATGCCCAAATACCGGCAATGCGAAAGCGGATCCGCTGGGTTGATCCTCACTGTTTTCTATTGCAACTTGTAGTTGATGCCGCCCTCCGCCAGCCCCATCCACCATGCATAAAAAGGCTCAGGTCCGGCTGCGACTTGAGTTACTTGACCTTGTAGTTGTCCATGTGCACCACACACCACCACGCCTTGTGGTAACACCTGTATCGCTTGAATGCCTGGACCACCAAAAGCATCTCCTTCTCGTGGATTGGGTAGTTGAGATCAGCTCCTTTCAGTTTCTTGGAGTAGCATACAATGGGCTGCAACCCCTTCCATTGGTCCTGCATAAGCATCAGACAGATTGCATCATCACGTGCGTGTTTGCCAACACGTACTCATTGCTGGTGTTTGGATGCACCAACACCGGTGCCTTACACATGGAAACCCCACCAAATGTTTGTCCCGCCTTCACACCCTACTCCCATTGACGCCCTTTCTTGAGCAAAGCCTATCAAGGGTGCTCCTATTGCTGCATGCCCCCTGATAAACCTCTAGTAGTATTTCATGAAACCAAGATGAGCTTGTATGTCATGCATGCACATCTAATTTGTCCACTCCTTCACTGCTTCAACCTTCTTTGGATCCAAACTGACCCCCCTACCATTGACAATGTGTCTAGAGAACTCCACCTCCTCCTTGGCAAATCCACACTTACTGAGTTTGGCAAATAGCCTCTCTTTTCTCAGCACTTCCATCACTGTCTATGGGTACTCTTGGTGCTCCTCAATCATCTGCGAGTTCACAAGGATGTCGTCGAGGAAGACGCCCGCAAACTTGTACAAGTACGGGTGGGACATCTGGTTCATTAATGCCATGAATGTACCAAGTGTATTCGTTAGCCCAAAATGCATCACAAGATACTCAAAGTGTCCATAGCGCGTCCAAAATGTGGTATTTCTCACATCCTTGTCCGCAATACAAATTAAGTGATACCCCAACCTCAGTTCCAGTTTGCTGAAGGCGTGCGCACCTCAAAACTGGTCGATCAACTCCTTGGTCCGTGGCAACGGATAGCGGGTTTTCCCTGTGAAGTTGTTGAGCACCCAATAGTCCACTCACATTCACAGCTCTTCTGAATTCTTCTCAAACTACCGGCGCAACGTATGGAGACATCGACGGCCGGATGAAGCCCTGGTCCAACAAGTCCCTCAATGGCTTCTTGAGCTCCACAAGCTCTACGTCACTCATGCAGTTGTAAGACAATACCGTTGGTGAGGAACCCGGCACCAACTCAATCTTGTGGTCAATGCCACACTGCGGCGGCAGCCCCTTTGGTAATTCCTCCAGAAAAACATCCTGGACGTCCTTCAACATCTTCCCAACACAGGGAGGTAGCTCTAAAGCCCCCATGTCTTCCATCAGCTGTCCCTCCACTGCTTCAACTGCCACAATCTATTGCGTTGCTACTTGTTGTGGACGCACCCAAGCCAATAAAACGTGGCCAGCCTTGCGCTCACACTGCTTCAACTACTATAAGTTGATGTCGCACAGCTGTTTCCCAGCGTCTGCCACATCTGACTCCTTTCCCTCACCCCACAAAAATGTGAGAGTTTTCTTGCCCGCCTTCACAACCACCCAATTGCACCTCCAATCCACTTCTGGATTCCAGGTGTACAACCAATCCCAGCCGAACAAGTAGTCTTATTCACCCATAAGACAAGTGTGGAACTCCATGTCGCACACCAACTCACTTATGTGGACCTTGTGCTTGAGGAGAGGCCTGTCGCACTCCACCACTTTGGACGCCTACCGCACCTTGGCCGACATCCCTGGCTGCCATGCAAGATCCAACCTCATCGTCAACCTCTCGTTGAAGAAGCTATGGCTTGTACTGCCATCCAGAACACCACGTATCTTCCTCCGACCCTTGAAACTCCTATGCAGAATTTCAAGAACCAGCTCTACGATGATTCCTGGAAACTGCCGGGTCTTACCTTCATGCTACGACCCCCTCCTACGATCCATCACCCTGTTAAAACGCTTGTAGGGATGTCGTGGTGAACTCTGCCCTGCTCGGATGTGGGGTTGCATCGTTGCCGTTCGGCTTCCAGAAAACGCTCATGAGGGGCAAGAATGCATCTCCGTGCGGTCGATGCTGCCCATTCCTTGGCTTATGTGCCTAGTCTAAGGCCTAGCACTTCTGGGATCTTTAGCGTCGTCGTGTCGTCGAGTTGCAAGATGCCCTATTATTTGAGTCTGTTTTTCTTCGTGACCCAGACCCTCGTGATCCTATGTCATCCCTCTCTCATCTCTTCTTGCTGGAGGGGATCCTCCTATATTGGTCTTACCCTCATCCCCTGGTCTTTTA
>SZWC01018471.1:28390-46605 GCA_023375785.1 Penium margaritaceum
AAGTGTCCATAGCGCGTCCGAAACGCGGTTTTTTCCACATCCTCCTCCGCAATGCGAATTTGGTGGTACCCCGACCTCAGGTCCAGTTTGCTAAAGACGCGTGCGCCTCGTAGCTGGTCGAACAGCTCCTCGGCCCGCGGCAACGGGTAGCGGTTCTTCACTGTGATGTTGTTGAGCGCCCGGTAGTCCACGCACATCCGCAGCTCTCCTGATTTCTTCTTGATGAACAGCACCGGCGCCGCGTACGGAGACACCGACGGCCGAATGAAGCCTTGGTCCACCAACTCCCCCAACTGCTTCTTGAGCTCCGCAAGCTCCGCGTCGCTCATGCGGTTGTAAGACCGCACCGTTGGTGACGAACCTGGCACCACCTCGATCCTGTGGTCGATGTCGCGCTGCGGTGGCAGCCCCTTTGGTAATTCCTCTGGAAAAACATCCCAAAACTCCTTGAGCACTTCCCCAACACCGGGAGGCAACTCTGGGGCCCCCGCGCCTTCCACCGGCTGCCCCTCCGCTGCTTCAACCGCTGCAATCTGCTGCTCTGCTGCTTGTTGTGGACGCACCCATGCCAAGTAAACCTGGTCACCCTTGCGCTCGCACCGCTTCAGCTGCTGCAAGTTGATGACGCGCAGCTGCTTCCCCGCTTCCGCCACTTCCGACTCCTTCTTCTCACCCTGCCACAAGGGCAAAGTGATGTTTTTCCCGCCCGCCCTTACGACCACCCGGTTGCACCTCCAATCCACCTCCGGATTCCAAACGTGCAACCAATCCCGGCCGATCAAGCAATCGTAGTCATCCATAAGGCAAGTGTGGAACTCCATGTTGCACACCAACTCACCCATATGGACTTTGTGCTTGACGAGAGGCCTGCCGCACTCCACCACTCCGGACACCTGCCGCGCCTTGGCCGACGTCCCTGGCTGCCGTGCGAGCTCCAACCTCGTCGCCAACCTGTCGTTGAAGAAGCTATGACTTGTGCCACCGTCTAGCAGCCCGCGTAGCTTCCTTCGACCCTTGAAATTCCCCTCCGGAATCTCAAGATCCAGCTCCAAGATGATCCCTGGAAACTGCCGGGTCTCACCTTCATTCCGTAGCAGCACTTGAGGCAGCTCCTTAATTGGCAAAAGCCTTTCAGGGCTGGTGCTGTCCTTTGCGGACGAAAGACTTGCAGCAGTAGGTCGTCCCCTCCTCACTGCTGCTGCCCGTTTCCCTGTTGTGCCTTGCGCTTGGGGCAATCCCGCTTGCGATGACCCTCCTCACCACAAACCCAGCACTTGCCTCTCGGTCCCTGTTGCCCGCCCGCACCCCGCTGCCCGGCTTGGATTGCATCCACCTCCATGGGCACAGCCTGACCCGGCTGTTCCACCCGTGGTTGTGTTGCATAGCTGGTCCGGCGCGCATTGTAGCTTACCGCGTCGATGCGCTCAGCCGCCTAGACCAACTCCGCAAAGGTCCGCAACCCGAGCACCGCGAGTTCGCGTTGGACGTGCGGCTTCAGGCCGTCATGGTAGCGGTCGTATGCCTCCGCGTCCGAGAGGTCATCGATCTGCGCCGCCAAAGCCATGAAGCGCGTAGTGTAGTCCTGGACCGATCCGCCTTGCTTGACGTGCTTGATCTTATCGCGTGCGACCCGGCTGCCGTTGAGGAGGTCGAAATGCGCCTGGAGCATCGTCTCGAACTGCTCCCACGTCTCTGGCTTCTCCGTCAACGCCCGCGCGCCGAGCTGCACTTCCCGTCCCAGCGGTAGACTTAACAGTGGCTGAAGCCGTGTCCCGGCCCCCAGCCCGTCCGGCAACCCAGCGGCGTTCCGCCGGCACAACGCCGACCACCACTGCAGCGCCATTCCCCGGAGTAGCGTAGGTGCATACTCCAGTCTTGTGGCATCTTCTCCCACGGGAACGCCCAACGCTGTGAAGTACGAGTTCACCGTGAAGAGCCACTCACGCGCACTGCCCTTGCCGGTGTAGAACTCCGGCTCCTTCGGCTTGGGCCGCCGAAAGGCAGGTGCAGATGCCAATGCAACACCCCCCAACGCACTGCTCCCTTGGCCGACGTACCTCGCCTCAACCTCCGCACGCAGCTGCTGGTTCTCTTGACGCAACTCGTCAAGAGCACGCCGGATCTCCTCCATGAGGAAAGCCTGGTCAAATGCCGCTGCCGCCATAGTTCCGGTTGTGACGAAAAAATTCTGGCCAATCGCAGTTGTGGCAGATCGGCTGCCTCCCTTGGGTCCGCGCAAAGCCAAGCAAACGCCCACGGGCTCTGATACCAAATGTGAACCGAGGGGCGCCCGGCGTGACGGTCACACGCCGAGCCCTTGGGATAAACCTCCCAACCCTCGACCCCTTGGTGTGTGGGCCAACCCTTGAGATGTCGCACAACCCTCTCCTAGCAGCAAGACCGCTGCTAGAGACCGAGGTTCCCGCCATGCGACTCTCCCGGCGGCGTTTGCACCAAGGTGCGCTGCGGAAGACTTGTAGGATCGAATGGACGTGTGCGAGGCAATTCTTGGAACACAAGGAGAGTTGGGCAAAGAATGAATCCTTTAGACTTGATAGATCAGTACAATGCAATGTACATAGTCTCTGGGTAAGATTGGCATGCCTAGATCAACCCCTAGGCTTCCTTATGTACCAGCCCCTATGGGGCAGCCGAAATCTACTCAGTGCTCCGAAGCCCTTTATCGAGGCGCACTCATGCAAATAACACATGCATCATGTAGTACGCACTGAGAGCTTTCCAACGCACCAAAGAACGCCTCAATCCATGAAGAAACGGCTAAGTTATGGCCGTTTGAATACTCCACGCGTGACGGCCGCTGGCAGCACCGCCAGCGGGGGTCACGGCCGCCCGAAGCGCCCTTGCTTGCGAATGCAGCTCCAGCCGCCATCCCGAAGCGCCCATGGACCCCAATGAACCTTGCCTCATTGGCTAAACGTCCATCCAGGGGCGCTTTGGCTGTAGTGGGCGAGAAAGTCGCTCCGCCGTGCTCGGGGTCGAACCGGTACGTCTCCTGTTTTCTGGAGGTGTGCCTCCCACCTTTGCACGGCCGTATCTTTCTCGTCCCTGCACCAAATGACCCGGTTCTTGGGTCGATTTCGCACGGTTTTTCATGTACAATACAATGGGATCATCAAAGCATGCATCTGACCTCAGCATGATGACGTAATCACCGCCTCGACCGGCGGCTCCCATAACACCCTCCGCGGTGCACTTCACTGCTGAAGTTCACCGCGGATGATCGCAGAGTGGGTTGGGCTGAGCGCGGCATCGTAAGTCACGTCGGCGCTGAGGCGACGTGAGATGCCGCGAGATGCCACCGCGGTTGATTCGACACGGAACGCGTTGGAGTACCGCGATATGCGGGGGCAACCCCGCAGTTGTGTTCCGCGACGGCAGCTGGGCCTCCGCGTGTGTCGATCGTGGAGTTACCGCGGAGTTGCCGCGGACTCGTAACGGCTGGTGTGTTCCGAAGAAACGCCGCGGAGTAGTTCGAGCAGCCGCGGATCCACCGCAGAGAGCTGCCGCACTGCCACCGCTGAGTGGCGGATTTGGAACGATGTGTTCAATCGCAGTGGATCTGCGATACTTTCGGCGCATTCCGCTGCGGTCGCGGAAGTGCCGCGTCCGCTGAGCCGCGGAGCACCGCGGAGCAGCGCGGAGTGGATGCTGCTACCACGGAACAGTCGCCGCGGAGCTGTAAAAACTCGTCGCAGAGTTCTTAAAAAACGGTAGGAACGGTGGTGGATCCTCCCAAGATCTTCCGCCGAGACAGGGGGCGCTGCTACTGCTGCTCCTCGAGGCAACGGCTGCGGCGGTGGCTGCGTCTCTACTGCGCAGCTGTGCGAGCACTGGCTCGCGGCTCTGATGCCATGAAAGACAACTCCTAGCACTGATGTCGCTAGCGTGGCAGTACAAGCGAGCTAGCTAACTCACTAGCACACACAGGTGGAGGTGAGAACAGCAAGGGGTCGGCTAGGGACACAAACACAAGTGTCAGAAGCTGCAAGTGTTGAAATATGCAGAGAGAGATGACAAATGACAGGTCCAAGGCATAAATACCTGCCGCGGTGCACGGCGGGTGTCGCACGCAGCAGTCGAAGAGCTGTCCTGAAACCGGCGCAAAACCACTGTTTTGGCCGTAACAAAGTGGACCTATCAGGAATACAACATGACCTTAAGAAAATACGGGGAAAATCTCTCGGTACAACATAGCGAGGCGATATGTAGCAAAATGAAGTCTACTACAAAGGAAGCAGGTCTCAATAGCTACATCACAAAGGCATTAGGGACAAAGGCCTCCCTTATTACGATTGATCAAATGCATTCAATGAACGACCATGATGGAGCAGAAAAGGATTCAACTCAGGACATCGTTAATGCATAGATTCAAAGATAGATAAGAAGCCTATTTGCGACAAAGGTCAAGCGAATCATTTGTTAGGATGGTTTTCTTCCACCTCAGTATCATAGGACAAGCAAAAGCCATGAGAAGAAAGGAAACATTCATATAATTGTGTCCGCCTTTTTGTTAGTTGCACAAGGGTGGAAGAGTCATAGGTGATGGATTAAACAAAGTGGAGACACGTGATGGCAGTTAAAAAAATGCTGGATTGTGCGTTTATTATAAAGATCTTCTCTTTTTATATAATGATAGGGATGCCAGGTGGACTTATGTTTATAGGGAGGTGCTTTATTCTGAAAAGAGTATGTAAAGGACGCTTTATCCACGAACGTAAGAGAAGGGATGTATTGAGCTTTTAAGATGCATTGCATCAGGAAAGCAGAAGAGGAAGAAGGGAAAAGATATCTTCTAAGTATTGAGACTCTACTTGTGTTCGGGTTTCTATGCGAGGGTGTACGAGCCAAAGGTGATGGCTTGATGAAAATGGAGGCAGGTGATGAAAGTTTTGAAATGTTGAATTCAGTGTTTAATACAAATGTCTATTTTTCTTAAGATAATGATGGAGGTGGCAGGTAAACTCAAACTAGAGAGGGGAGTATAAGGTATGACACAGGTAGATCAGTGGTCCTTGACCCATGGATGTGAGAGATGGGAGGTACTAAGTTTCTAGGGTGCATTTCATCTGTGTCTCCTTCTACTCTACTGTGCACATTTCCACTCAAGGTTCTTAGAGTTGTGGTCCCATAACCCTTTATCATGAACCTTGGGCCATTTTTTATGGCCCAAGGGGTCTTCTGTGAGTTCACATCAGTGCTCTGAGCAAGTTTTGAGTCTAAGAGTGAGAATTCTGGTCACCTCACGCAATGTGTGTTAAAGCTGGATTGAATTGTGAGACAGTCACTTTGTAAGAAAAAAAAACAAGTTATTTCATTGTCTTGTGGACATGGACATGATATGATCAGCTATAGCATCACTCTCCAGCTTTTCAACGCACCAAACTGCGTCTGATTTGACTGATTTTAGCTCCCTCTATGTGAGCCGAGGCATAGGAGACCAATCTAGGTGTTCAATTAGTTGTGTGCATGGTGCCCGTCCGCCGAAACGCCATCACACATCAAGGATCCATGGAAACGGCGGTACCCACTATGTTTTTTAGGTATGTTTTGGTGAGTTCATCAACGAGGTTGGTGGTGGGGATCAACGTGGTTCACAACTCGTCTACTGACTTGCTATCAAATTTTTTACAAAGTCCCTGAGTAAACAAATGTACTGTTCAGTTGCGGACTCCGAGCCAGGATTTTGGCTGTCCCCCACTGACAACCTGCAATACTGACTCCGGTAGATCATTTGCCAGAGTCATCAAGTGGATGATTCGCCGGATGTACCTTGTTGCTCACGTGTGGTGGATTTATCAACCGAATTCTGGCCAAGTCCACAAGCCGCGCCGCACACCCTAACTTTCAGAGGCCATAGCTCCCACGTTACTTAACGGATTCCAGCTATTCAAATTGCATCAGATTTAGAAACTCTTCATGTTTTTAGGAAATTGGATAAATTTGCAAGAGGTTCCTTGTTCGACCCCTGTCTTGACGCACACTGGCTCTCATTGGAAGTCGTATGGGGATGATGTTGTATCGCTTCCTGGTTCTTTGGAGAGGCCCCTCTTGAGAGGGCCCACCCATCTGATGTCCTTGTCAGGGAAAAAAAAACTCGTTGATGGCCATCAAAACCACGCATGGGGACTCTTTGAGCAAAACCGTGGGATAGTGGAATTCATTTCTACACATGTCACAAAGAGACGGAAAAATAAAGTTCCATCGCAAAAGGAGATGACGAATTGAAAAGGTAGTACACCCATCTCAGGCCAATGAGAGTCAACGTTTGGTGTTTGCCACTCTCACTCCGCACTTGGCCACGGTCTAGAGTAAACGGCGCCGACAGGCAAACCGCCGACCGCCCTTGGTACTTCAACCAAGGTAGAGATCACACTGAAAGGTTCACTTAGCTTGTCCCAACCGTGGCCGGAGAGTGTTCCAAACTCTCACCCAACTGGCAATGCTACACACCAAAGTGTGCAGTTGCACTTGTTCTTTATCCTCTTTCTTGGTGGCCAACAAGGGATTAGTTTTCTCCCAAGTCTCAAGAGTAAGAAATGATATATCATCACATGCAAATGACAGGCCTTATATAGTCTCTGGACAGAGCTCCCAGTGGCTCCTTGGAGGGGCCTCCCCCCAAGGCCACCCTAGACAGTGTCATCAGCTTTGATGACATGGCACCCTCTGTGACCGCCAAGTGGCGCTTGATCCACCTTGGACCTTAGAGGCTTCTAGGAAGCTTCCTTGGCCCTTTTTAGTCACAAAGAAAATTTTGGTCCTGGCGGGATTCGACCCCTTGACCTCTCGCTTGTGAGGCGGTGCCTTCACCCACTAGGCTGTAGGAAGTTGTCCTAAGGAGCATGCACCAGGTAGACTACCAAGAGTAGACCAAGGGGACTTACTCCACAAGGATGAGCAGTGCATGCCTTGTCTCTCTCAGCCTCTCTTACATGTCGCTAGGGGACTTACGCTACAAGCGTAGTGCATACCCAGTCTAAATCTTCCGCTGCTTGGACCAGGGCCATACACAGAACATAACAAACTCTCCCTTGCACCTGCGTCCATCTGCGGCTAGATTCCTACTACGGCCATGGGCCCAGCGATGTCGGCCACCTGTGAAGTAGGCCGCCCGTTCAGCCCTCGTCTGCTGCGCTCACCATCCCGATGCCCCGTGCTCCTGCCATGTGCGGGTCACTGTCCAGCGGCTTCGTCAGGAAGTCCGCGAGCATCTGCTTGGTCGTGATGTACTGCAGATCCACCACTCCCTTGGCGACGAGTCCGCGCGTGTAGTGATAGCGGATGTCGATGTGCTCGGTCCGCCTGGAGAGGGTGTCCTTGAACGCGATGTCCATCGCGCTATGGTTGTCGACGTGGACGACCGTGGCCTCCTTCTTTGGTGCGTGCATCTCAGCAAGCAAGCTGCGTAGCCACTACGTCTCCTTGCACACCTCAGACAGCGCCACGTACTCAGCTTCTGCGGTTGAGATGGAGACACAGTCGTGCTTGTGGCTGGCCCACGACACAGCGCCGTCGTTCACAAGGCACACAAAGCCCGAGGTGGACTTCCTATCATCCACGTTGCCTCCAAAATCTGCGTCGGTGTAGCACTTGAGGCGCAAAGGGTTTGTTCCTTGAATGCCGCCGTACTAGAGCCCCATGTGCCGTTTCTTGTTGAGATAGCGCAAAATGCGCTTCACGGCGTGCCAGTGGAGTGGCCCAGCGTTGGCCACGAACCGACTGACTAGCCCCACAGCAAGGGAGATGTCCGGCCGCGTGCCAACCATGGCATACATGATGCTACCCACTGCAGACTGGTATGGCATATCCTGCATTTCGCGGCGCTCGGCTTCCGTGCTGGGGGAGTGGGCGGAGGTGAGATTGCATTTCGTGGGGAGAGGAGTGCTGAGGGGTTTGGCGGCTTCCATGCCATAGCGCCGAAGCACCTCTGAGATGTACTTCGTCTGGTTGAGCTCGATGGTGCCTGCAGCTCGGTTGCGATGTATGGCGATGCCCAAGTAGTACTCGAGCTCGCCCATGTCCTTCATCTGAAACCGCCCATGTAGCTTCTCCTTGAGGGCCTCGAGAGCCTTCATGGAGGTGGAGGCGAGAATCAGGTCATCCACGTACAGCGCTACCAGCAATAGCCCCTGGTTATCTGCACGCACATACACACTGGGGTCATTGTGGCAGTGCGAGAAGCCAAGGCCAGCCATGAAGCTGTCCATCTCCTTGTACCAGATCCTTGGGGCCTGTTTCAGCCTGTAGAGCGCCTTGATGAGGCGACACACCTGCCCGGGTTTTGCCTTGACACCCTCGGGCACCTCCATTAGTATCTCCTTGTCCATCTTCCCGTAAAGGAAGGCGGTCTTGACGTCCATCTGGTGGATTTCCATGTTGCGCGCCGCAACCACAGCCAGCAAGGTACGGATGGAGGGGAAGGACGCGACAGGAGAGTATGTCTCGTCGTACTCATACCCTGCTCTCTGCGAGAACCCCTTCACGACGATCCTTGCCTTGTACTTGTCGATGCTGTTTTCTTGCTTGCGTTTGACGCGTAAGACCCACTTCACGCCCACCACGTGTGCGTTTGGTGGTTTGTCCACCAGCTCCCACGTTCCGTTCTCCTCGATGGAGGCGAGCTCGCTCTCCATCGCCTCCTTCCACTTAGCGGCGTCCGGCCGCAAGAGAGCCTCGGCGATGGTAGCCGGCTCTCCCTGCGCAAAGCACAACCAGCTGAGGCCATTCCACTCAGCCTTCCCTCCATCGTACTGCTTTGTAGGCTTTGCTTGGCGCTCACTGCGCCGTAATGGTGCTGGTGCTGGCTGCTCGTGCTATTGCTGTGCTTCCCCAGGAGGAGTCACTGGAAGGGAAGAGCCACTGGCCTCCGAGGAGGCCTCGGATGTCTCCGACGCGGTGTTGGATGTCAACTCCACTTCAGCCTGAGTGGAGGCTCTCTCTGAATTGGCAGCCTCGCTGTCTACGGCCACTGGCGTCCCACGCCAGTTAGGCGGGGGTGTGTCACCCGCCTCCAGCAGCACGATCCACTCTCCCTGTTTTGGAGAGTTCTCTGGGTCCAGCAGTTCTCCCTTGCCGTGTGACTCTTCCTGGAAGGTCACATCTCTGGAGGTGATGACTCTCCCTGCTGCCCGGTCCCACAGCCTACACGCCTTGTGCGCGGCCTCGTAGCCGATCACCACGCACTTGCGTGCACGTGCATCCAACTTCCCCGCTCCTTGCCCGTCTTGGACTTTGGCCCAAGCCGTGCAACCGAATGCCTTTAGGTAAGAGGCATCCGGCTTCTTTCCCGACCACGCCTCCTGCGGCGTCATGCGTTCTGCACTTTGCTCCTTTTTTGTCCCCTTGCTGCGCAGTGCTGCAGCAGGCATGAGGTTGATGAGGTAGCATGCAGTACGGGCTGCTTCCGCCCAGAAGCGAGGAGGGAGCTTTGAGTCAAACAGCATGGTTCGCGTCATGGCCAGAATGGTCTGGTTCATGCGCTCGGCCACGCCGTTGCTCTGCGGTGTGTAAGGGGTAGTAGGTTGGTGGACAATGCCGTGTGCCCGAAGCCACGGCTTGCACCCCTCGTACTCTCCACCGTTGTCGCTCCGCAGGGCCTTGACCTTCCGCCCGGTTTGTCGCTCCACCATGGCGACAAACTCTTGCAGGCGCTCCAGCACCTCTCCCTTTGTTTTGAGAAAGTACACCCACACCTTCCGAGAGTAATCATCGATGAAGGTGAGGAGGTACTTGGAGCCGCCGTCGGACGTGGTGTGCATGGGGCCACACACGTCGCTGTGGACGAGGTCGAGTATGCCCTCTGCTTTGCGACCATTTTATGAGAAGCGTTTCCACTTTGTCTTGCCTTGCAGGCAAGCCTCACACCCAGCGTTGCATCCACCCTTCAGCTCACACCCCTCCAGCCCACGTACAAGCTTCTGCTCCTACATGACCTGCAGGGTGCTGTCGGCCACGTGCCCAAGACGTCTGTGCCACAGCTTTGCAGTTGCTGCTCCCGCATCTTTAGCCACCACAACAGGCGGTATGGATGGTGTCTTGGCGTTTGGCGATGGTGCAGCTTCCGCCACTACCTCTGCCGCCCCAGCGTGCCCTTCCGTGCTCTTCGTCTGCAGAACGTAGAGCCCATCCGTTCATGGCACCTTGGCGATAAGGTCTGACGCAGCGTAGGTAATCGTCACGTCCTCGTTCTTGAGGATGACGGCTTCCTTCTGTGTGAACACCACCGTCATCGCGTGATCCGTAATGCGCGAGACAGAGAGGAGGTTCACAGTGAAAGTTGGCATGTAGACGACGTTCTGCAGCCGCAACTCCTTGTCGGCTCCGTTGAGCCGCGTGTGCAAGACCTTCTCTCCCTCACCAGCCGCGTACTCGATGCCGCCGTTGGCGCACCGGAACTTGGTCGTGGACGGTGTGAGGGACGAGAAGCCACATGCCTCGCGAGAGGTGTGGTAGTCCGTGCCACTGTCGAGCCCGAAGGCTCCCGACCGCAGCAGCGCAGAGTCCTTGGGAGGGGCCTTGCTCTCGGCCATCATGCTCGTGGACGTCGAGTCCACCTTCTTACTCTGGTTGCTGCTCCCACCACCGCCTCCTTCCTTCTTTGGTGCGCGACACTCCCGCACCCAATGCCCCACCTTGCCACAGTTGTGGCACTTGCCCTTCTTCTTGCCGCTCTTCCTACCGCCACTGCCTCTGCTGTTGCCATGAGAGGAGGTGCCTCCCGAGCCACTCGCGTACGCGGCGTTGTTGATGACACCGTTGTTGCGCCGCATGGCCTCGTTCCGGAAAAACTCGGAGACACGAGGGTACGTGAACTCCGACTCCTCCCAACCACCCAAGGTGGTGATCATGGGGCTCCAGCTTGGCGGCAAGGCCATGAGGAGAATCATAGCCTACATCTGTTGGTCGAGCTACCAGGACATGGCGCGCGCTTCTTGAAGCAGTCCTTTGAACTTCTGGAGGAAGTCCGAGATGGACTCCCCCTCGTCCACCCGCAGCCCGATGAGGCGTTGTAGGATGAAGGGTCGATTGGCGAGGGAAATTGACTGGTACACATTCGTCAGTTTGGTGTAAGCCTCAGCTGCTGTCATGCACCCCTCGATGTGGGAGATTAGGGAGGGGCTTATGGACGTGATGAGGAGTACGAGAGCGATGTCATTTCGCTCTTGCCATCCTGCGTATTCCGTGCTTGCCTCGTCCTCCGGTGCTACCTCCGTCCCTTTCAGCATGTTGAGGTACCCGCGCACACGCATCACCACCTCAAACTGCCATTTCTACGTGCCAAAGGCTTTGCCATCCAAGCGTGCGATGGCGTTGGCCGCACCCAACTCGGCGGGCCGTGAGGTCACTGGAACGATCTCTTGACCCCCCGGCATGATTGCGGTGTGGTCAAGGATGCTCACTTAGTCTCTGCTGTTCTGCTTTGTTGAGGCCGATGTAGACTGATGAGGCTGATGACTGCTATAGATTTTCAAGGTGCAGTCCGTTGCATACCCCTCCCGCCGATGGTCTCCTAGCTATTGTGGAGGAAGTGCTCCCACAGACACGGGGTCGTACCCACAAGGGCACAGCGTAACCCACGAGGGTCATACCAACAATGGCAGAGCGTATCCTCGTTCCTTGTCCGTGGAGAGCAAAAGTGGACCACGGGTCCAACCCGTGTCCGGTCTCTCACAATGCGTACCTTGGTCCAAATGGGCCGACGATGAAGCAGATGGAGCAATGGTGTCTTGTCTGCTCTGGAGGTACCTGTCACGTGAACTGAGTGGTGGTGCAAAGAACCAAGTTTCCCGATCAGTGTGGGCCCATAACCCTTTGTCACTCCGCACTTGGCCACGGTCTAGAGTAAACGGCGCCGACAGGCAAACCGCCGACCGCCCTTGGTATTTCAACCAAGGTAGAGATCACCCACTGAGTGGTGTTTCCACACTGAAAGGTTCACTTAGCTTGTCCCAACCGTGGCCGGAGAGTGTTTCAAACTCTCACCCAACTGGCAATGCTACACACCAAAGTGTGCAGTTTCACTTGTTCTTTATCCTCTTTCTTGGTGGCCAACAAGGGATTAGTTTTCTCCCAAGACTCAAGAGTAAGAGATGATGCATTATCACATGCAAATGACATGCCTTACATAGTCTCTGGACAGTGCTCCCAGTGGCTCCTTGGAGGGGCCTCCCCCCAAGGCCGCCCTAGACAGTGTCATCAGCTTTGATGACATGGCACCCTCTGTGACCGCCAAGTGGCGCTTGATCCACCTTGGACCTTAGAGGCTTCTAGGAAGCTTCCTTGGCCCTTTTTAGTCACAAAGAAATTTTTGGTGCTGGCAAGATTCGACCCCTTGACCTCTCGCTTGCGAGGCAGTGTCTTCACCCACTAGGCTGTAGGAAGTTGTCCTAAGGAGCATGCACCAGGTAGACTACCAAGAATAGATCAAGGGGACTTACTCCACAAGGATGAGCAGTGCATGCCTTGTCTCTCTCAGCCTCTCTTGCATGTCGCTGGGGGACTTGTGCTACAAGCGCAGTGCATACCTTGTCTAAATCTTACGCTGATTAGACCAGGGGCATACACAGAACATAACAGCCACCCCTTTTCTTGCTATTGGACGCCTAGCGCAAGGCCTGACAAAAGTTGTGATGTGTTTCTGGTGGTTGCAAATACCGCACGATCTTTGCTTCAATGATTATCGCGGTCGCGATAGTCCTGGCCGCTGTTTATTCAAATGTGAGAATTAAGGCTCAGCCTAAGTGAAGCATCGTCGAGGGTGCAGAAAATACACAAGGGTTGCAATCGGATATCGTCGCTTCTCACTCGGTCATCAAATTAGTACATGCAATAGTGGGGTCCAACAACATCGGGTCCTCGTATGCCTTCGGCTTGGCCCTAGAAATAAAAGGGACATAATAATCCAAAGTCAACATTTTCTGGACACCAGCTTCCGAAACAGATATAAACCATGGTCGTGATTTTAACCTGTCACTTCGCGTCTTGGCGAGTCGCAAACCAAGCAGTTTGGATATATTCGCCCTAGGAAATATTATCCCATCTTCATTTGGAGCTCTATCTAGGGAGCTAAAATGAGTTACAAGGATTTTCCTCCCTCCAGTGGCGTGTCGATGCCTCCTGGTGCAGCACCTGGGCGGCTTGAGAGTAGCACTATAGCCCGTCAGATCATGTCCATTTCCTAAAACTGGTACAAGATACCATGTCTCTCTTTGTAGATGTGACTGCCTCACAACTCTGTCCGACTCCCACACACATAGCATGAGGTGACTAGAAAGCTCACGCTTAGAATCAAAACTCGCTCAAAGAACAGTCGTGAACTCACGGCTGTGCTTTGAAGACCCTTTGGGCCACGTTGGAACTGCCCCACAGTTTTTGACAGTTACAAATGTGGAAGTTGCAAAAGGGGCAATGGAAACACAGGCAGTTCCAACACTTGAAATTTCAACCATGGCATTTGCAACGGTGGCAGTTGCAAGTGTGGCAGAGGAAACAGTCGCAGTTTCAACACTGGCATTTGCACCCCTGGAAGTTGCAATACTCGCAGTTGCAACACTGGCAGCCGCAAGAGTGGTAGTTGCAACTGTGGATGTTGCAACAGTCATAGTTTCAACAATGGAAATTGCAACACTAGCAGTTGCACCCCTGGCTATTGCAACATTGGCAGTTGCAAGACTAGAAGTTGCAACATTGGAAGTTGCAAAAGCAGGAATCGCAACAACGGAAGTTGCAACACCGGAATTTTTAGCACAGGCAGTTGCAACACTAGGAATTGCAACACTGGCAGTTGCACCCCTGGCAGTTGCAACAGTGGCAGTTGAAAAATTGGCAGTAGCAACACTGGAAATTGCAACACTGGCAGTTGCAACACAAGAAGTTGCAAGACTTTCTATTGCTGATGTGGCGACACTTTCCAATCAGCTAACGCAATAGGGTGCACAATAGGTGTGAGAAATAACACACGTAGACGAGAGGTACATGATAGATCTGCTAGAGGAAAACATGTTAAGGCTCGGTCAGGTAAAGAGGAAGTGTGTGTCAGACCAATAGTATGAACACAAAACTTGAACGGGCCAGAGCTGAAGGCCTTGGTCAGAAAATTAGCACGCTGAGAGCATGTGTCCACCCAGACAACCTTCACAACACCAGCAGCGATGCACTCACAATCAAAGTAATGTTTAACATCAATATGTATGGTCTTTGAGTGAGGCATGTCATGATTTTTAGCAATTGTTTTGGTGCTTTAGTTGTCGCAATGGATAGTGATATAGCAAATGGACATGCACATCTGTAGTAATGTACGTCATGAACAAACACTTTCACATGTACCTGAGCCAAGAGCAACGTACTCGGTTTAGCTAGAGCTCCTTGCAACACAGCTCTGTTTGCCACTCATCCAAGATACGACAGTGCCTCCGACAAAGAGGATATATCCTGATTGTCTACAAGTATTAACATCTTGTGCCCAATCACTTTCAGGTTACCTGTTGACAACTACAGAGGATTGTGCTATGTAGAACAGTCCAATACGTGCTATGGAGTGCACGCTTTGCGCAACACAAAGTGCAGACTCAAGATGACACTATCGTGGGCACTCAGGGTAACTGGCCAAGTAGGTGACGGTGAACGCGACATCTGCAGGCATTCTTGTGGCATCATACACCAAAGATCCAATTATTGAAAGACAGTTAGTGACATCAAATTCTACCCCTTTCCTATGTGGGCCATATCAGGTGTTTTGCAGAAGTCTTTGGCCAAATGGGGTCAAGGATGTGGAGGAAGAAGGAATGACAACAAAAAGTAGAGTAAGAAGCTCACCAAGAATGTACAGATAGGCTGTCCGATACACGTGCGGTATACAGTTAGGATGCTCCCGCTTGAGTTCCATGTGAAGAAACACTCGGGCAGAACCGAGGTCCTTCATCTTGCATATTGAATGCAAAAGAGACACCATACACTGAACGGATGAAGAACTCGGAGAGGCAATGATAAGGTCATCAACAAAGACAAGAATGACAACAACAGGGGAGGATGGAGAACTGAGGAACAATTCATGATCGACCACACTTCGGTGATACCCCCCCTTTCTCATGGGACATAGTGATCTCCATGTTCCAGTAGCAATGATTACTTCAATCCATACAAGGCCTTGAAAACTCTCCGTACATTGTTGGTGCCATTGGTGAAGCCGGGTGGTTGTACCATGTAGATGTCTTCATCCAAGATGCCATACAGAAACATGTTTTTCACATCCATTTGCTCAAGCTCCCAGTCATGGTATGCCACCCATCTAGGAAGAGCATGAGGAGAGGTGTAGCACCCGACTGGGACAAATGTCTCATCAAAGTCTACACCAAGGATCTATGAGATTTCCTTAACAGTAAGTCAAGCTTTGGCATGATCAGTAGCATCATTAGGCATCATCTTACGTTTGAAGACCCAACACGCACAGACAACCTTACAACTAGGTGGCAAGTCCACAAGTTCATAATTCTCCTAGTCAACAGCCTCACAAGCCTCACAGATCATTGAAGGCTGCAATCCCAAGGGAGAAAGGCTACTGGTAGCAAAGCATTCAAAAAAATGGCCAGCCACGTAGATGTCAATGGCACTATGAAAATCTTCAAAGATGAGGGAGTAGTCAGGGTGCATGACTCCGATGCTAAGTCTATCCACTGCAATGGTGAGAAGACCAAGGAAACGCAGCCCTAGATCACTAGACACAACCCCATTGTGGGGAGGAGGAGCACAGAGACAGCCTCCATAAGTGTACGGCATTGGGGGTGGTAAGTCGGGACCCGCAAGAGCCGGTGACTGGACAACAACATCTGGAGACAGAGCAGGAGCTGGGGCAACAGGAGAAGACAAACTGATAGGAGGGATGGAAGAGGGAGAGGAAATAAGTCAGTAGATGCAACGGCAGGATGAAACGAAGATGGGACAGGAGACTGGTCGGCAGACACAGAGGCAAGACGAGACGAAGAGACTGATGGGGATGAAGGAACCAACGAGATAGAGTCAGCAGAAAATATGGATGGGGACATGGTGGGAATACCATCACCATCAGAGGATGAGACACCGTTTCCTTGATCCAATGAGGCAATGGGGATGACAGTTGGAGAGACGTCCCCCACCCCAAATGAGAGAGTGGGGTAAAGGTATCGACAGAGGCAAGACGATCAAGATCACGCTCGAAGAGAGAATCAAAGAAGAGAGTATCATAGGACTCAATGACGCGACGACAAGAATTATCCCCTAAATTCCAGGCATTAGAATGGGCCAACACCAAGAAAGACGCAGAGATGGCCCCGAATGGACAACTTTTTTTCTCGCAAAGATCAGTTGGAAGCCAGGCAAGCGGGCCAGCCGGAAATCAGCTTGGCAGCCAGTCCAGCGTTCATATGGTGGAATGTCAAGAGGGAGTGGAGCATGAGGAATGCGCTTCCACACCAAGGTCATGTAAGACAGACGCAAATGCACATGAGGGAGAGGTGAGAAACATCATCGGCAAGAGTACGGTTCTATCCTTAAGATAAACCATTTTGCTACCGTGTGTACGGAGTGGATGGCTCCATACACACCCCATGAGAGGTGAGAAAGAGAGAGGTGGGACAGAAAAACCCACCACCATGGTCTGAGGAAAACATGTGAAGCTGCCAGTGGCAAGAACGCTCGGTCTGAGGGAACTCCTTAAGCATATCAATCACATCACTCTTGTGACGCAAGGCAAAGATCCACCAAAAGCGAGAAACGTCATCATTGGGGCATAGACGATGGTGGAGACGACCACCAAGAAAATCATGAGGAAGAGGATACATGATGTCACCATGAGCAAGATTAAGAGGATGGGAGGGAAAAGGGAGAGTGATACAAATTGCCTCTAGCACAATCAAGGCAGTCAGACGTGGAAGGATGTGCGAAGAAGATAGGATCAAGATCGTGGGCTGGGTGCAGGCGTAGCAAGCTATCAATGGCAGTGGTATGAATATGAAAAGGACAACAATGCAGAAGCTGGATGTGCTCAAAAGACAAGGACGGTGCGACATGAACCATGGTAGTGGTAGCCAAAGATGAGGGGAGAGACATAAGGATACGGAAGAAATGATCCCAATGAAGACCACGAAGCACAACAAAACCATAGGGCTGCAATGGGAGAGTGCCAACACCATAGCTGGAAGTCCATGCTCTGGTCATCAAGGGTGGTGACGGACAGCAGGCTGACATCAAGAGAGGGCATGCATAGCACATCTTACAGGAACAGGTCTTTCCCGGATCCAACAAAGCGCACGACACCAACATCATGCACCACCACCCTACATTGGCAGTTTGTGGCCAGAGCCATTGCGGGAAAAGAGAACAGAGCCAACAAGAACCATGAAGACAAGCATGGAATGACATGATGTCATTTGATGCATGGCGCTAGATTCAATGAGCCAGAAACCTGAAGAGGAGTAAGCAGAGCAGACAGAGAAAGGTTACTGCCCAAACGCAGTGAGACAACAAGGTGATGAAACTGACTACCAATACTCAATCCATGGAACATCAGCAGGAAGAAACTCCTCAACGGCCCCAGGGCTAGCACCGCAAAGCTTCATGTCATCCTGAGATGCATGGAGAGAGGCGGCTCCCAGAACACTATCACCTCCCTTGCCGTGCAGACAAAACAGGTTGGTGCGCTTCTTCTCTGAATGGTGCTCAGCGACATGGGTGTCTCCACTGCTGTAGTTATCCCCACAATCATGATCACCATTGTGCAGCCAAGAGGGATACACATAGTAAGTAGATAGAGGCGTGTAGTACGAAGGTTGGCTAGGAAGAAACCAGCCAGGCCCTACAAGGCTGGAGGGCTGGGCAGCAACATGGTGAAGCTGACCAGGAGTGGAACCGCCAGAAGAGGTGCCAAAAGAGGTGGCAAGTTTGGAAGACCTAGTGGAAGACATGGAAGAGGAGCTGGTGGAGAGGCCAAGAACAGCAATACTCTGGGCCCACGGTGTGCGCATGCTAGCAGCCAGGTGGGCATCATCTAGCGGGTGTGGGCACTTTCTAACAGAGTGGCAAGCTTGACCAGAGTTCCAACAATTGGTAATAGGGGAGGTAAGAGAGAAGGACAATGGGTTACCATTACCCCTTCTACCATGGCCACCACCATTGCCATTACCCCCACCACGACCACGACCACCACCCCCATGTCCACGACC
>SZWC01018473.1:0-11990 GCA_023375785.1 Penium margaritaceum
GGAGGAAGAGGGGTCAACGAGTCCTTTGTCCTTGTCACGGACCGGCGCCATCGCAACGCTCAGTATGGGGCCGAACGTCAAAAATACTCCAAACAAGAAACTGACAGCGTTTCTCGAGGAGTTGAAATGTCTGGAAAAATTGACGTTTTGACCCCAAAACTGCTGACGTCAGCAGAGTCGGTGATGACGTCAGCGTTTTTTACGCTAGCGAAAAAACGCTAACGTTTTTTACGCCAGATTTTTTTTTTTTTGGCGGTCACGCGAACCCCGCGTGACCGGTGGGGGTGACCTCGTCACCCCCTGCTCGCGGCTGCGCAGGGGCTGCGCAGGCCTGCGCAGTGCCACGCAGGCCTACGCAGTGCTGCGCAGTTTTTGCGCAGCTGCGCAGCACTGCTGTGCAGCAGCAGTGCTGCGCAAGCTCGCCGCTGCGCGGATCTGCTGCTGCTGCACTGCTATAGCCGCTGCCGCTGCTGCAATGCTGCTGCTGCCGCTGTTGATGTTGTCGTTGCAGCAGCTGCAATGCTGTTGCTACGCTACTGCTGCTTCGCTGCTGCTGTTGCGCTGCTGGTGCTGCTCACGGCTGCAAGCTGGTGCCGTCGCTGCACGCTGCCACTGCTCGCAGCCGCCGCCGCAAGCTGCTGCTGCGAGCTGCTACTCCTTTTTTTTTAGTGTACAGGCTGGCAGCCAGACACGGCTGCTGCTGCCACCCGGTGCTGCTGCTGCCACCCGGTGCTGCTGCTACTGGCCGGCGTGGCTGCTGGATCTTGTCACTGCTGCAGCTCCACTTGCTACGGTGGTGGCGATTGCGTGGTGACGTCGCTGCTGCCAACGTCGGCTGCGACGGGTCCCAGGATGTGGCGGCGGCGGTGACTCTCACTGCTGCTGCCTGTGCTGCGTCTCTGCGGCGCAGCTCAGCGAGAGGGGTCTCGCTGCTCTGATACCATGAGGAATTGCTAGGAAGCTTCCTAACCTTGCTGCTGCTGATGTGGCGACACTGTCCAGTCAGCTGACGCACTAGCAAGCAAGCAGGTGCAAGAAACAGCAAGGATCATGCTAGGGAGACGCGCAAAGTCTCATAAGCTCCAATAGCTTAGTAATGCAGAGAGGAATGACAACTGACAAGCACACAGCATAAATACCTGCCGCGGCACACGGCGGGTGACGCACGCGGCAGTGTCAGTTTGTCCTAAAACCGGCTCAAAACCACTGTTTTGGCAGTAACTCTGCGCACAGGCATCCAAACGCAACACCGTCTGAACCTAGAGATGCAGAATCTCGAGCCGGACGCTACGACTGGTCACACGCACAAGTCCGGCATCGATCGGTGGACGGACAATGCAAAACATGCAAATCGGGCTCGAGAGCCAGTCCACCGAGAAAACTCTAGCACCTGCAGAGAAACTGCAGAGCACCCCAGCAAGCACCCGGGACGTTGTGGCAATCGTGTGGCAGCTGCTGGTGGCTGGATCCACCAACCGTTAGTGCTCCGGCGCCAGCTGGGCCCGCATCAGGGATCTGCACGAGCATGGACACGGCCGAGTGGTCATAGTAAGCTGTACAAATGGACGGAAACAACTCACACCACAACAGGAAGGGATGGCTTGAGGGTCAGAGACCCTCCAGCACCACGGTTTCGGCCTAGTTGGTGAAGGATTCCGCCCAGTTGGCTACATAGGTATGAGAGCACTAGGGTTCGAGTCCCAAGTGCGGATGCTGAGGGCGGCTCACACCTTGGGCCAGGGAGTGTAGCACACGGCCGGTGCCATGTTAGTCGAGAGGGGGTCCCTGTGCTGTGGGCGGTTGGACGAGATGGCTTGAGAATTGGAGACTTTCACGCACCGCGAGATATCGCAAGGTTCTTTGCGACTGTTTCGAGGTAGGACAAGATAATGAAACTAAGGAAATGGACGGAGGTACAGAGGCACATATGCCTGCAACGACACGCGGTCAAGCATTCTTGCTAACGTTGGTGACCGTGTACCCGCTCCTTGTCTCGCGTCGTTTTCTCGCGTCCTGTTGTGAGCCGTCTGGCATCACGGTTGTCACGAACCGTCGGGCAGGAT
This sequence comes from Penium margaritaceum, assembly GCA_023375785.1. Classification (NCBI taxonomy): domain Eukaryota; kingdom Viridiplantae; phylum Streptophyta; class Zygnematophyceae; order Desmidiales; family Peniaceae; genus Penium; species Penium margaritaceum. The sequence continues at coordinate 2,064 of SZWC01018473.1, forward strand.
CCTATTTCGATACTTCGTCGGCTTCTAAGGGATATATGATGCTGAATAAAAGCTGTAGTTGGCAAACCGCTCCTTGCTCCATTGTTGGCGGCCTCCTCGGGCTTCGAACCACTTTGCTCTCGAAGCAAACCCATCGCCAGCCCTCAGAGGCGTCAAGTGAAGCTTGTAGTTTGTTGAAAAGGAAATGAAGAAGAATCCGTTTTTCTAAGAGCCGTACGGAAGACGAAGCCCCCAAGCTGTACGTTGCGCATCCCGTGTCGCAAGCCCTCCCAAGCAACCGAAAAAAGGAACGTAGGGCGCCTTACGACTCACAGCAGTCCGCGGACCTGAGATCGGAAGTAGAAGCACAGAAGTTCAATCGAAACAACTGAAACGTCGACGACGGTGTTCAATGAGGATTCAGAAGTTTCGATGCCGCATATCCAGGCTTTTCAGCATATGTCGCTACGATATATGGGTGGCCTCGGTGTCGCCACAGGTGGGTCATCGGGATTGGCTACCGCAAATTGTTTGAGACACTTCATCCTCGTCAATTCGAAATGTGGAATGCAGATACTCTCTCAAAGCCACCAGCAGCTTCGATCGACAAGGTCGCTTAGATAGTCCGATAGAGAATTCGATATAGTATATATATATTCGCATTTCTCGGGATCATCCGCAAAGGCAACTTGTCTAATCCCTCGTCTGCAAGCGACAAAGAAAGGTCCCTTACATCCCAACCCCCTCGCGCACCCTTTCTCCAGATGGATAAAATGCTGACATCGTCTGAGTTACAATGACATCGGCACTGCGTTTCACACCTCATAAATGTCTTCAACTTCTCACCTAGGTTAACGACATGTCCTTTCCTGGACGATGTGAAACATTTGGCAGATTATGACGCTCCGGACGAAAGAGTCCACCAAGAATGACCATACGATAGATGAACAAAGAACTGGCACCCCAATCTCAATAACATCACGTTTTCCACGGATTTAAAATAATTTTGAGGTTGTTCCACATATTTTTCTATGTGGGTTATCCCTCCTTAAAGGGGAGAGTAACCATAGACAAGGAGAATTGAAGGAAAAATATGTAATCCACCAGACTAATTTGTGCAAATTTTTCTAAGTAATAAAATAGAACTTACCTCTAATTTTTTGCAATCTTCTCAACAATTGTTTTACATCCAAAAGAAAAACATACTGGTGAACTTGAAGAGTTTCAAATATTCTTTTCAATTCCTAATTTATCCTTACTTTCAAATAAATATAAAATAAATGCTAGAGAAATTCATTGAAAAATTTATGGCAAATAAAAGCATACAAATAGGTAGTTATTTGTTTGAAACTAGCTTTGTCATTCACGAAGTGCGATGATTGGTTGTAATGACCACACTAGTTCATTGCTTTGATATGGCGTATTTGGAGCTATAATCAGATAAAGATGCTCGTTACGAGAGTTTTGGATTCTCGGAGTGCAATCATGGACGGTTTTCACTTTAAAATCCAGTCCCATTCCAGGAGCCACGCTTACAGGACCTAAATTATAAAATATTGTGGCATGCGGAGGTTACTATGTATGGCTTTGGTGTGGCACCGGTTAATCATTGTGGAGCATGACTAAGTGTTGTGGTAACGTATGCCCGGGTTCGACTTGGCTTCTAACATGAGGCGGTTTGTGGACTCTTGGAGGGGGCCATCTACACAAGTAGTATATGGCCACGTGTGAGCATGATTTACAACACGCCACATGGGAGGGCTTTAGGGTGAGCTAGAATGAAAAGATCATGGCTAAGAAGATCTACCGTTCTCATGGATCTATGAGGAGGAGTAAGATGAAACAGTATGACTACTTTGATCTATGACTCTCATGGATCCGTGAGAAGCTCTATTATTTAAGAACCATGGTTACGGTGTAACTTCACTATGTAATTGAGGAAGCTTCTACAAGCAAGCAAAATGGTCAACTTGCCAGGGTTGTGAGTATAAATGGCGACAACCATGACGTATCTCATTCACTTAGCAAAAGTGATATTTCATGTCACAACCTCGCAACACTTAGCATCTAGAAGCATCTTAGACCAAGGTTCTACTGGAGTTTGCCATGCAGACCCCTATAAGCATAGAAGCGCTTTTCCAGCCTGGGAAGGATGACGTCCTCACCATTTCTAAGCCAGCTTAATTGGAAGACGGTAATGGATCAACATCGTGTACGTTAACGACTTTGATGCCTTAGCAACGCATTGGCTCTTGCACGGGCCAAGAGAAGTGGTGGAGCTCTATGTCTAACGTCTTTTAGGTTATAGTTTTCATAATCCATAATTTTACGTTAGATTGTAGTCAAGTTTTCTTCTGTTGTATGAATCTCAGCTACAAAAGTCTAACTAGTGATTTATCTACTAGCTTGTTGCACAAAAGATCATGTACAAGCAAGGATTTTAGTCCTTGATACAAACTTCACATCGCATCATTGTGTAAAGTTGAAAAAACCAAATGTAATACGAAGAGGCAATGATAAAATTTCCTATATATTTTACAGATAAATTTACGCGATGTGCCTGTTTAGACCGTATCTTCAATCCGTAGTCACTCCCGCCTTTCTTTCGCCTTTCCTTGATGCTTGAAAAAATCCTAGTGTTACGGAGAGGCCTGTAGTCGAGGCGCCATACTGTCGGATGCCTCATGGAGCCTGTAAAATGCTATGATGACAAAAAACTATTAAAGCAAAAATCATGTTGACCTACCATTCAGGCAAATAGTCGCAATCGGATAGTGTCTTACCATGCATCCGCGTAACACTAATAGGGTCATCGATAGGAGTAATTGGTTATTCGATAATCCTCATGTTTCTATTGTGCGGCTGAAAACTTACCATCAGCAAGCCCATCGGGGTAATATGGACACGAGGGTATACGTTCTTGGCTGCGAAGTCGGCCTTAAGGATCTTAGACCCTTTTCAGCGACGTTCTGCTCTATTAGGACTCGCTATTCACTTTAATCAGACCACAATTTGGTACATAGGATTAGACAATTTTGAGAGTAACAGTTGTCAAAATAGATGCGATCAGAAGGCGGCATATTTTATATATCTGATTCAGAAGTCGACATTTACAATGTATGATCGAACGAAATAGGTCCCTGTCTTCGTCCAGATCTCCTCTCGACATTAGTTATAGGTGGGGGTCGCAGACACGACAGCTCGGACATGTTTGCCCATGTTCTACTTGTTTTCATCTCTTCGAAGCCATTTTCCTATATGAGGGATGAATGTTAGTCGTATTTCCTATATTGAAAGAAAGATAGATTCAAAATAGATTCTATTTCTCATGACATGAAGATGGTTCATTCTTGCTGATTGGAAGTTATTTCTTTTTACACTTTGTCTGGCCCTGTTTTGCGGGTTGTGTTAAGTCCGGGACAACTGGGTCGCTTACCCATGGGATGTTCATACAATTGTCTGCTTTTCCATCAAGAGGTACTGATTAGCGTGTTGTCGAAAACCACGGCAACATCGCGTTTTGTCCCCCTTCCCTCCCCCAGTCCATTCCCCCATCTGCACTTTCCAAGCCGCTTCTTCCTTCGGTACGGAAGAACGGCCACGAAACTTTCTGCGAGGGACAGATGCAATCTCACCGAGGAATCCTCTCCCATCTCGTCGATCGGGTTAAAAAAAAATACTAGTTGGGGAAAAATACTACTTTTTGTTTCCCTACGATGTGCGGCGTGGTCCGCTCTCACTCGCTCCTGCACCCACCGACCATTCATGAGAGGCTCTCAAAGCGCCATGATTGGAGTCGTGTCTCGCGAGTCGTGAGCTGCGGATGTCCGCTGCTCCCCAAACTCCCCAAACGCCGCAAACGTCTACTGCTTCTGATCCTGACGACTGACGGAGTGCGCCCTCATTCACCGCCCACTTTCCAACCATCCTGCCCGGGACAGTCCTCCGTGCTGCATTCAGCCACGCTGCTTTCCTCCCAGCGGGCACCAATCCGCCGCCGGTCGATCTCATCCCACCCGTCCGTCCGGTTCCCCTCCTCCGACGGTTCGCAGCACGACACCCAAGCGAAGTCAAACATCTATTTCCCTGCTTTTCACCCATGCTGCCTACTGTACCGATCCGCCGCTGATACACCCGCTCTGCTCGCCCGGCTACTTGCGCCGATCCAGTCGACGGCGGCTCGACGTCACACAGACGCACAGTGTCGCATCACCCGCGCACGCTCTCGCCAGCTGTGACAGTGCCTACAAGAAGTCCGCGCCAGTCTAGTCGGAAGCCAATCTAATTTCCCGATCGAATCAGGTCGTTCTCACGTGCTCGTACCTGCCCACGCATCGCCGCCTTATCCCAGCTGTTCATACTCTCGTTTACCACCCGCCTGGGGCCGTGGCGTGGAGCGCACTGATCCGGCCACACCTAGCGCTCGTTCTTGTTCGTACTGACACGAAGGACAGCAAAAACCAACACCCTTCGGCAACACTCCCTCACCATACCTCACGCGCATTCCGAGTCTGTGACACCTCCACCACGCCTCGGCTGCACCATGCAGCGCCCGGGACCTCAGACGTTCTCCCTCCCCGCCCACGCACCCTCCCTGAGGTCCGCGGAGAGAGGGAGGAGGAGCAGCAGCAACGGCAGCGACGACTGCGACAGCAGCAGCAGCAGCAGCAGCAGCAGCAGCAGCAGCAGCAGCAGCCGCAACGTCAGAGGGAGCATTCGAAGCAGCAGCGCCAGCACTTCCCCTTCCTCGGGCTTCACTTTGCTCGCCATTCCAGGGTCCGACATGTTGGGCCCGCGCAGCAGCATCAGCCTGGGCCTGGCCCTGGCGTTCTGCCTCCTGGTGATGCCGCTGCTGCTGCCGCCGCTGCCGCCGCCCCCCGCGTGGCTCCTGCTCATCCCGGTGGCGGTGATGCTGCTGCTGTTTGGGGCGGCTCTTCTGCCGTCGTCCTTGACGTTCCCCGCCGACAGCGCCCAGGCTGCTTCCGATCGGAAACAGAAGAGGAGTCCCAGAGCTTCGCCGAGGGAAAGGCAAAACAACCTTAGGTGGTAGTGCAGCTGCTACACTGCAGCTGCTACACACTCGCGACGCCCCGTCCATTCTCTCCTCGTTGCTCGTTCGCGCATGCGGACACCACCGCCAATAAGGAGGAGGAGGAGGTTGCCGTGTTCTCAAACTCCCACCATACCTCCTTCCCGCCGCGTCCCGCCCCCTCCCGCCTCCCCCCTTTCGAGCACAGGGACGCTTGCCGACGTATCCCTGACAACTTGCTGGCGCTGACTGGTCCACAGTTAACTGGTAGCAGCTCCATGGACGCAGTCCACCCGGACTATGCCCCCCCCCCCCCCCCCCCCCCAACATGCCATCAGATGCAGCCGGGCAGTGCAGCTGACTGTCCACTAGACCGGTTCAGCCTGCAGCCGCGCCTGAGGCCACGTCCTTGCATCTGGGTGCTGCCGTTTTCATCCGCACGCCGCAAGCTTCACCTCCATTGCCATCCAGCCAGCCAGTCTTCTTTGGACCCTCGTCGCACGCGCTCGAGCCTGCAGCTCTACAGACTTGCTCTAGCCTTTCTCAACCAGTCTGCTTCGGAGGGCAAAGGACCAGAGGAGGTGCGGCTGGATGCCATATTCCCAGACATGTCTGCCGTGCATGCATGCATGCACGCATGCACGCACGCACGCACGCATGCATGCGTCGCACACGTGTTGTCCGAGAATATTGCATCCAGCGACACACTCGCAGCCCCATCGAACGCCGGACGTCGTTGAGGGCCATGAGCTTAGCCGCTCGAGAACAAGTGTGCTCTCCTCCTCCCGTTTCCCTCAGACCGTCTTTCTCCTCCTTTGCCGATCACACCTTCTGTGGGAGGGCAATGTGGCGGGTGGGGGATATTGGGCTCCAACTCAAGCTCCCTCTTTGTCCTGGAGCTCCAATGCACCGATGGTCATGTAGTAGACGAAATCTGTGTATGAAGTGGGGTGAACACGATCTCAACTGACATCTCCAAACAAATGTTTTCGGAGTCGATTCCTGCACATCGACCCTTACCTGGCTGCAGACAAATGACTCGCATGGCAAACAAAATACATTGGGTGCTACGCTGCTAAAACCTATTCAAGCACTGGATGCTTTGAACTAAGTCACAATAGTTCCCAGCATTCACACAGAACACTCACAATCCGTTGATGTACATCTGTTAGCTGGGTACGCGTTTGCATTGGTACCAATCATTGCAGTAAGGAAACTGTGGTTGCATGCTAGTAGATGTGAAATCTTGAGTCTACTAACTCATGAATGGCATTGTCCCTCACACAATGTCATCCCAATACTTTGCCATATGCATAGGATGAATAAGTAATGGGTTGGACAAGTAATGGGATGGACATGTACCGGGATGGACAAGTAATGGGATGGACAAGTAATGGGTTGGACAAGTAATAGGATGGACAAGTAATGGGATGGACAAGTAATGGGATAGACAAGTGATGGGATGGACAAGTAATGTGATGGACAAGTAATGGGTTGGACAAGTAATAGGATGGACAAATGATGGGATGGACAAGTAATGGGATGGACAAGTGATGGGATGGACAAGTAATGGAGTGGATAAGTGATGGGTTGGACAAGTAATGGGTTGGACAAGTAATGGGATGGACAAGTAATAGGATGGACAAGTAGTGGGATGGACAAGTAATGGGATGGACAAGTGATGGGATGGACAAGTAATGGGATGGACAAGTGATGGGATGGACAAGTGATGGGATGGACAAGTAATAGGATGGACAAGTAATGGGATGGACAAGTAATGGGATGGACAAGCACTTGTTGAAGTTCGCTGGCCACTCACAAGTCTATGCCCTCTTGCCTCCCACACTGTGCACATACTTGTACAGATGAAGTGACAATGGCCATACCTGAGGAAACGTCAGGCGTGCTCGCTCTGACTGGAGCCATTGATGCCCTCAAGCCGCTGCTGTTGCCTGACCATGGAGTGCCTTGTGGCACACGCGTGGCCATTGCATGACTCTCTATGATTCTCTATGATTCTGTGGTGCGGTAGATGCTAGGGCTCGTACATTCACACTGCCGTGCCCTGCATCATGTTCTCTTGCCTTGCATGTGCTGGGGGAGCTGCATATTTCCCGGGTGCTAATCCTTAGGGGGCCACCATGCCGGTCTTGGTCGTGCATTGGTGAGCAGCCACCCTCGGTTATTCCGAGTGGTCGGGCTGGACCCCTGGGTGGCGGCACTCGCTCACCCGAGCTTGATGCTCGCAGTGGGTGTGTGCTCACCTGTTCTAACCTCTCTCGCCCCCTTACACTAGTTTTGTCTTGGTTAAGTGCACCTTTCTCATACAAGATACCGCATTCATGGCGTGTCTTACGTTACACTGGTCGTTGCGCTCACCTGCCCCACCATACATGGGTTAACCAAGCAATTTCCTAGCAACTGCAGCAATGGGATGGACAAGTGATGGGATGGACAAGTAATGGGATGAACAAGTAATGGGATGGACAAGCAATGGGATGGACAAGTAATGGGATGGACAAGTAATGGGATGGACAAGTAATGGGATGGACAAGCAATGGGATGGACAAGTACTTGTCCATCCCTTCCGGGTGGAAAATATCTTATGCTCTGGCAACCTTTTCCGCACACTCTACCCTTGTTCCGCTGAGATCTAGAAAAACTGTATGCTTCTGTCTGCAAGTGCCCACACATAGACAAAGGGAACATCTGCGGGACAAAGTGACATGGTGTCCACATCTACAGTTCCTGCTTTTTAGTATGTAGCGGCTATAGTTGAGAAACGATGAGGGACAATGTACCAGTATGTCTCCTTAGAATATGAACCAAATGCGCGCCATGCAATGAAGACTGGTAAGCCGGTGCAATCCCTTTCGACAGTGGAAGATTACAACAGTCCCAGAGAATCCCAAGTTCCTGCCCAAAGGGGTAGACACCCTCCGCTATTTTACATTGTGTACGTGTGGAACATGCTGCCATGCTCCTGTCTTCGGTTTTGCGTCACAGTAGGTGTGCCTCTAGTTGCATCGTCGTGGCGTATTCCGCCACATAGCTAGAACCGTCCGAATCCTAGGTGTCAAAATTGCCTGACAGTTGAGTCAGCCCAGGCAGGCAATGTGCGACAACCCCCTCGACCTTTCTCCTGCTTTACCTTCCCCGTGCTCTCGATTTGAAAGTCGCTCTGCAAAGCGACTAAAAAATGTTAAATCACTCTGCATAGCTAGCTGCGTTTGAGTCGTATGTTACAAACTCGCTCGACGACACCTGGGGCAGCCCAGGTAAGAATTGAATGGCCTCCCCCTCGGCCAGTCGCCTCCTTTCCCTCCCCTCGCGTCCTCCTCCATGAGTTTGGTCCATATCCTCGTACTCCTCCTTCACAACAACAACAGCAGTTTGTGCATGCTGCCTCCTCCGGAAGATTTCGTCCAAGTTTGTGTTCATTTCCCCCGCGTCGTTTCCCTCGTCGCCTCCTCCCCTTGGGCCCAGCGCCATCATGCCCGAGCTGGCTTCCACCTCCCTCACTGCTTGGCCGCTGCCTCTCGCTCTCTCCCGCCCTCCCCCTCTCCCTCGTGCGGAAGAAGGCCACGCAGGATGTCCTCCGTTGCCTCCTCCGTCGTCGGATTGGCCGATGGCGGCCTTCACCTTCTGGCGCATGTGGCCCCTCAGACTGTTGTTCTCCTGAACACACAAGCGGGAGGGAGGGGAATGGTTGGGGGGAGGCATTTGTGTGGGGGGAGGGGTAGTGGGGGCAGGGGAGCAGAGGAAAGAAGGGGGTGGGGAGGGGGGGTGGGGGATGGGGGGTGTTTGGGCGTGGACTTGGGCTGAGGGGTTTGTTGAGATAAAAGGAACTTGCGTTTCTAAGGGTAGTGGGGAGTAAGTTTCTTTCCTCCATTGGCTTTTGGACGAGGGTTTGTTGCGAAGAGCTTAGCCTCAGGCTCATCGTCATGCCGCTACTGAAGTTGGCATGCCACATGTGCATGCAGTTAGCCTCCGTTTTTGTAGCAAGCGCCAACAGCCGCTGATAGCCTCGTCATCGACATCGACAGTAACCAACAGTAGACAAGCCGACAGTGAACAACAGTAGCCGACAGTTAACAACAGTAGACAAGCCGACAGTAGACAACAGTAGGCAAACACCGTCGTATCATTGCAAGCTGGTGGTGGTTCTTCTTTCTTTTTTGTTTTTGTTATTAATTTGTGTTTACCTGGCTTAATCTCGCAATCTCTCCCTCCATCGCGAGGTTTGCTCCCTCCAGCTGCTTGCATCTCTCCTCGAGATCCTGGATGTTGGCACGGGGGCAGAAGGAGGGAGTTGGAGAGGAAGGAAGGAGGAGAGAGCCATAGAGAAGGCAGAAGGAGAGAGCCATAGAGAAGGCAGAAGGAGAGAGCCATAGAGAAGGAAGAAGGAGAGAGCCATAGAGAAGGCAGAAGGAGAGAGCCATAGAGAAGGAAGAAGGAGAGAGCCATAGAGAAGGCAGAAGGAGAGAGCCATAGAGAAGGCAGAAGAAGATGCTACGCAAAAGCAGCCGGTTGCATCCCTCTTCCAGGTATCCATAGTTTCTTGCTGTGTGTTGCGCATGGTGTTGTGTGGGAGGAGGAGAAGAGAGTGTAGGAGGTAGAGACATGGTGCACAGCAGGAAAGGGTGTTTGGGATGGGTGTAAGGGATGGGTGCTTGGGATGGGTGTAAGGGATGGGTGTAAGGGATGGGTGTAAGGGATGGGTGTAAGGGATGGGTATAAGGGAAGGGTGTTTGGGATGGGTGTAAGGGATGGTTGTTTGGGTGAGGGTGTTGTGTGGGTGTGGGGCAAGGGTGTTGGAGGAAGGGGTGAAAAAGAAACAGGGATTCAAGGCCATAAAGCATGGACAACAGCAGAGTGGGAGGGTAGGAGGGAGGGAGGGAGGGAGGTAGAGAGGGAGG
>SZWC01018473.1:27811-56582 GCA_023375785.1 Penium margaritaceum
GACACCAACACCTTGGACAGGAAGAAGCTGGCCTGAGCCAGTTCGGACAGAGCGGACAGACTGAACGGGTCCGAGGGATACGAAGGAGGAACGACAGGATGTCATGTGATGGGTGGCCCCTGAATCAATGATCCAGAGGCCAGACGATGCACGAGTGGAGGGCAACACCAGACAGACAGCAACAGTGCCACGAAGGGAGGAAGATGTATGACCGAGGCGTGAGGGGTACGTGTGAGATTGCCACTCTTCAATCCAAGCACGATCATCAGGCATTTCCCCTTGCACACCACCAGAGGGAGAGCCACGGAGGGTAACATCAGACGCACAAGACAAAGCAAGGGGTTGGCCACCCACACTCTCACCTCCCTGAGTGCGAAGATGAAGCAGCTCGGCCAGGCGGCGCTCAAGGGTGCGCTCCTCATCGCGGCGATCAGAGGAGCGCTCAGAGGAGCGATCGGAGGAGCGGTCAGAGTAGTGGCCGTCATCACGAGTCCAGTGAGGGACGGAGTAGTGGGAGGACGGGGGCCCGTAGTAGGGCCCAGATGGTGGTGGCACCCAGCACAAGGGACTGGATGCGGCTGGTGTCTGTTGAAGAGGAGCAAGTGTGGTAGTGAGGGCTGAGGCAGATGGGGATGACGAAGAGGATGAGACAGTCACTGCGGCAGCAGCGGAGGAGGATGTGACGCCGGTGCGCGCCCAGTGGGCATGCATGGAGGATGCAAGGCACACATCGTCACATGGGGCATGACACTTGGGCGCAGAGTGCCCAGTAGCACCACAGTTCCAACAAGTGACATCGGCAGCAGGTGAGGTAGAGTGCTTGCACCCCCGTCCACCCCCACGCCCTCGGCCTCCACGACCGCCGCCGCGGCCGGAGCCAGAGCTACCACCCCCGTTGCAAGAGGCACCCTGAGTGGAGTGCACAGAAGCCTAAGAGGAGGAGGCAGCAGAAGAAGCTACAGTGGAGGAAGGGGGTGAGGATGTAGTGACTGCTGCAATGGCGTCACAATGCATGCGTTTGTTTTTGAGGGAGTTCCACCAGTCAGTGAGACGTTCAGCAGTGAAGTCATACAATGGGCCAATGCCCAGTGGGGCATCGGCAGGGACAGGCGAAGAGGCAAGACGCTCTAGCTCGGCCTGGGAGACATGAAGGTAGAGATCAGACAGTTTAGGAATGAGGCCAGCGACAATAGAAAGGCAGGTAGAGAGTGGACCTGGGGCAGCTTTCCCAAGGTCCCTCAGCAGGCGCAAACTGCGCGCCCAATACTCATCTGCAGTCTCATCCGCCCGCATCTGCAGGGTGTTGAACTGCACGGTGAGAGCACTCTGAGCAGCGTGTCCAGTGATGGTCTTTCGACGACGAATGAGTGCATAAGCTCCCACCGGATCAGCAGTGGTGCCTCTGATGGGATTGGCATTGTACGTACCGATGTCATCCAGGAGGTTCTCGGGACCGGCGTTGATGAGTGCCCGTACAGCACGGGCCGCCTCCGCTGGCTGGGGGACAAACGGCGGCTTCGCAGGCGAGTAGTACTCCCACAGCAGTTCACCCTGAGCCCACGCGCTGAAGCGTGTCTCCCANGGGGCAGCACCAGCAGAGACTGCTACAGTGGAGGGAGAGGAAGAGGAGGAGTTGGCTGCCCCACCCCCTGGTGGGGCTGATGAACTTGTAGACCCTGACTTGTCAGCAGGAATGGATGCAGCAAAGACTGGGATAGAGCGGAGACGCTCGAACACTAGGGCAGCTACTGAGGCGGCTAGTTCTTGCTGTGCGTCGCGTTCACGATCAAGTTCATCTTGCGCCTTTCGGCGCTCAGCTTGGGCCTCATTAAGGGCGGCCTGGAGGGCCTCTAGCTTGTCTTCCTGTCCTGGCATGGTGGGAGAGCTAGGGCGTCAGGAAGAGGGAGAGAAATTTGACAAGAGAGGAGAGGAGGTGAGATGAGAGAGAAGTCAGGGTGAGAGAGAATCTCACCAGTCTGGTGGCGTGGTAGTAGAGCGAAGAGGGGAGCCACCACGGCTGCTGCTGAGGAGAAAAGGACTGCCACCCACCCTGCGACCGCCACGGTAAGGCACAGGAGGCCTGTGACCGTAGCTCCAGCCACTGCTGCAGACGCTGAGGCAACGAGAACCCCTGTGGTGACGTGTGGAGTGTGCTCCCGTGGAGCACCCGTGGGAGTCAGAACGGCAGATGCGGTAGAGGCGCGGATGGAGCCAACAGCGGCTGCAGTAGCGTCAGCTGCAGATGATGCTGCAGTTATGACAGAAGCTGTTGCTGCAGTGACCTGAGTGGCAATGTTTGCTGCTGCTGCAGCAAGCAGTGTGAGAGAGGCTGCAGCGTGGGCGTATGCGTCTGCTGCATGCCTGACGGCCGTTTGAGTGGGCGCACTGCAAGCACGGGCTGTGGCAGCGAAGGTTGCAGCCGCCCCTGCAGCTACGTCAAGCACGGCTCCAGCCAAGCCGATGGAATCTGTATGCACGGGAAGTACAGGGATGACGCCAGGGACCCCTAGGGTTGGTGATGTCTCAGCAGAGGTAGCGGTGGCTGGAGATGGACGGGCAGTGGTGTTGGCAGTAGACGCGGACGTGAAAGGTGGGGTGCCGGCTGTGGGTTGTATTGTTCGACGGCGAGGAGGGGACGGCGGCAGATCGTCCACTGTGTAAACCTGCCGGTTGATTTCCTCCTCGCGCTCAGCAGCTTCCCTCTCTAAGTCACCTCGCCAGTAGTTTGAGTCGAGCATGCGAAACCAGAGGGGTGTGTCATAGTCTGGCGGTGACGGGGGGTCGTGGTCCCTTGGGTCCTCCCACCCGTCGTCAGCGTGACGTGCAGCAGTCCGAGGAGAGTCAAGCTCCTCGTCGGGGGGTCCGTCCAGGGACGGTGAATCCAGGATGGTGACTGTGGAGATGAAAGGGATGTGCAGAGGCACGGTGGTGTGCTGAGATGTACGGTGATGCACAGAGAGCCGTGAGGGTGCGCGGGGTTGCCCGCAGAGCTTGGAGATGCGGAAGTGCCGTCTCGGAAAGCCGAGTGCAGTTACGGACAACAACGGGGAGAGAAGAGATGGCCGAAAGAGCAGCCCAGAGAACAACTGAGGGTGGGTAGCACCGAAGAGCAGTTAAGGGGCGACGGAGAGTCGCGAAGAGCCCGAGAGCGGTGAGAGGGGCACCCGAGGGTGATGGGGAACCTGAGGGCCACCGCGTGCAGCCGAGAGGGAGTGCTGAGAACGGAGAGCGGCTGAGAGCAACTGCAAGAGAGGTCAGGGACCGGGAGCTGACAAGCAGCTCAGGGCTTCGGAGGCCGCGAAGAACGGGCTGGCGGGCGGTACAACACCCGATGATCTCGAAGAGTCGAGAGCAGCCAAGAGGGGCAGCGAGAACTACTGCAATGGGCTGCCAATGAGTGAGGGCAACATCGTCTAACTGTGCTGCTGCTCCAGGCCGAAGAGACGGCCGGCGGCGAAGAACGTCCGCTACGGAAATGGACGGGCCATGAGAGGCGTGGGCCGCGGGAGATCAAGGACCAGGATCGACGAGCGGTGTGGTAGGATCCTCACTGCTCTGATACCAGTAGTTGCTAGGAAGTTGCTTGGTTAGACCGCGTGTGGTGGGACGGGTGAGAGCAACAACGCACGATGCACGGTACACGCCATGGATGCGGTAACTTGCTTAGAGTTTTGCACCCAACCAAGNCGGCGGCGAAGAACGTCCGCTACGGAAATGAACGGGCCATGAGAGGCGTGGGCCGCGGGAGATCAAGGACCAGGATCGACGAGCGGTGTGGTAGGATCCTCACTGCTCTGATACCAGTAGTTGCTAGGAAGTTGCTTGGTTAGACCGCGTGTGGTGGGACGGGTGAGAGCAACAACGCACGATGCACGGTACACGCCATGGATGCGGCAACTTGCTTAGAGTTTTTTGCACCCAACCAAGACAAGAGGGACAAGGGAGCTAGAGCGAGAAGTACCGGTGAGCACTTGCCCACCACGAGCGTCGAGCTCGAGTGGGCAAGTGCCGCCACCCGGGGGTCGAGCCCGACCTCTCGGAATAACCGAGGGCGGCTACTCACCAACGCATGGTCAAGACCGGCATGGTGGCCCCCTAAGGATCAGCACCCGGGAAATATGCAGCTCCCCCATCACAAGTAGGGTAAGATAAAATGATGCAGGGTACGGCAATGAGAGTGTACGACCCTAGCATCTACCGCATCACACAGAGAGTCATAGAGAATCATGTAGAGTCATGTAATGGTAACATTGGCGCTAGACAACACCCCTGGGTCCAGCAACAGCTTGAGGGCGTTGGCGGCTCCAGTCAGGATGATCGCTTCAGCCATCTCCCCAGGCAGTACCATGGTCATTCAATCTGTACATGAGTGTGTGGAGAATGTGGGAGGGAAGAGGGCATAGAGTTATGAGTGGCCAACGAACTTCAACACTGAAGCTCAGCCACGAAGAGCCACTGGCGGACCACGAGGGCGAAATCGCTCTTGTGGTGGAGCTTGTATACCCACTGCATCGAGGTGAAGTCTTTAGTCAAGGTGAGAACAAATCGACCCCGATTTGAGAGCGACTCGACCTTGAAGGGGACCGAAAAGGTCCCCTTCCAGTTGAGGGAATGTCGATTGGACAAACCCCAACAGACACGTAAGAAGATTAGTTTGGATAAGTGCAGTGATACATCTAATCCTGTGCATTGAAAATGCAACCGGTCTTCGACGGCTTCTAGAGGAAGTCGCGTCAAGACCGAAGGCTAGTAAAATCCGAAAGAGCTTGGACACAGTGCCCGAGCTCACATGGTAGATGCGATAATGGAACAAACAATAGTGCTCAAGGGAGGGAACACCAATGACAATACACGTGCAGCTCGGGATGAAAGGGGGGAGATTGAGGAAGCGCAATAAGGCACCGTGAAGATCATCCACAATCGAGGTATGGAGCACGATGGCATGAGTGTCGCAAAAAGGCACCGTGGCAGAGTTAGGAGAGTGATCAACATATAGACCCATCCTGGCGCATGCACGAATAGAGAGCAAGGTGAGCTCAAGAGTAGGACCAAAGAGCACATAAGAATTATACGAGTGGCCAGACGGACCATTAGGCCGCAAAACTCGAACCCCCTGGACAAGCAAGGACTGACAAGATCTTGTGCATTATACCAAACAGATCCAACAAAACTGAGAACCACACATTTATTGCTATGGAAAGTCATGTGATGGATGGCGCTGGAGTTGATGAACAAGGTACCACTCACCTCACGACCTGTCATGGACATTGAATTAGGAGTTACGAAGCAAGCCGCCTTTGCAACACACTCCACAGAGCACTCAAAACAATGACGAACAACACAAATATGTTACTCGTTAAGCCTAGCAGTTATGTCTAGTTCATCCTTATCACAAGCTGATGAAGCCCCATAAAAAGCATCCTCAAGGAAACAAAAAAAGCAGGAAACGCAGTCTGTGGACCACTCGGCTGTGACAACACACTCGCACCTCCCTCAGTGTGAAGTGCCATCAAATGGTGAAGCTGCGATCCCGTGGGTGCTGGTCACCATTGCTAACTAGGAAGCGGAATTCCGCTATCCTTGTCGCATTTCATTTACCCCTTCTTCCCATGTGTGGCCACTACAACACCATGAGCCTGAGCAATCTGGGTAGAGGGAGAGGAGGAGGAAACGGTGGAGGTAGGGTTGGAGAATAGGGACACTGGTGTCAGAGGTGTAACAAATCACAGCCGCAACAAGCGGGCTCTCTTGATGTGCACAGGCTACGTCTCAGGCCAATGTCGCTTGAATGAAGTAACACTGGGCCGAGGGGAGGAGCTATATGGACTCAGGCATCTCGGAGAGAGCGACACGGTCAAAGCCTGAGAAAGGCCAAGGGTGGTCCAGAAACACTTCGATCATGATGGCGTTAAGTCTCTATATTTGGGTCCGACCACCTCGAGATGCGTGCAGATGCTTTTGACGTGCCACCAGTAGTCAGCTACGGGATCTGAAAATTCCTCACGGAGAGAGTGGAACTCCTGCAGCCAGCCTGCTCTCATCTTGTGGATCTCTGATGTGAGCAACATTAGTGCCAACTCCTAGCCCCGACGCGGCTCTGCTCCGGTCCTAGTCCCTCTTGTGCCCAAGAAGGGAGCGGAAGTCCACAAGAGTCTCCTAAGGCAAAGTGTAGAGCAAGCCGCGCATTGCTTTTGCTACCGTCTGGATTTTGGGAGCGCTGTCGGTCTGGTACTCAGTGTGGTAGAAGGGCCAGACGTCCTCCGAGTCATCCCGTACATGAAATATGACCTCCTAGCAGCCGAAGCCTACGTCGTTGTCATAGCGGGGTGGAGGAGTCTCGAAGTCCTTTGGTCGACGTTTCGTATGGAGGGTGACCTCAGGCTTTAGTGAATGTGGACGTGGTACATGAAGACCACCACTAAGAGGAAAGGTCCACCTCCAAAGGAATGCCTTGCTGGCAGCCGTGTGTGGTCCTGGCGATGTGGTGGCACCGGTGTGGCACACCATAGTCACAGGTTTAGCTAACGAATTCGATCCTCATGCACGCGAATCTCACTTTTGTGTGAATACACATCTGTCTCCTCTGTCTACTCTGTGTGATCAAGCTTGGATAAGGGCTCCTATCTGGAGGAGAGGAGAGGTGGATGGCTTGGTCGATGGTGACAGTACCACGCATCTGCTGGAAAGCCACGTGGGCTCTCCCGTATCAGGTTGTAGAGCTCCTAAAGCGCAGCTGCTACTGTCGCCTCATCTCGTCCTGGTGTTCGTGCATCTCATCCTTCGCAGCTTCATAGCTACGATGGCGGCCAGCCATGTCCCACTTTCCTGCTATGCACAGCAACTTTGTAGCTGTTTCTACTGAGTTGCACACTTGTTCATGCGGCTCTACGCTTCCACAAAGCTATGTAGTCACGTAGTTGCGTAGCCATTGCTATTGCCGCGCTACTAACACTGCGATTACTGCATCTTCAGTGATGCCACCACCGTTGCTGCTGTTGATAATACCGCTATTGTTGTACGCTAGTGGTGATGCTAGATGTTGCGTCTTACTACTACTCCTACCTACTGCTATTGCTACTACTTATTTTTTCAACTTGCTGGCAATGTTTCTCGATGGTGTTGTCGGCCATCGACACTGGTGCTACCTGTTGCTACAGATTTTACTCAGCTGGAGAAAGTTTGCAGCTGTACTGCTGGTGCTCCATGTCCATGCTGCCGATGTCACAATACTGCGATTGCTATTGCTGTGGCAGCGGCAGCGAGTCATGTTGTTACTACAAGTGCCACCGTCCACTTGAGGTAGTCGCGTGGTAATGCTGCTCCTATTGATGTCACGTTGGCCTCTGTTGTTATTGATTATTTATGGGGACTCCTAAGAATGTGGTTATGGTTGTGACTCTCACTCTTGCTGTTGATGCTACATCTGTGTTGTGCTACTAATCGAGAAGGATCTCGTAGCTCTAATACCATGAGAAAGTACCGAGAAGCTTCCTAGCTTCATTTTTGCTGACTTGGCAGAGCAGTTCAGTGACCTCACGTACTAGGAGGACTGCAATACTGCGGTATTGAGTATCGCAATACTCAAGTACCGCGGTACCACAGTACCATGGTATGAATACCGTGGTATTAGAGTTTTCTGGCACGTCATTATTGATACTGGTACCGGTACCACGTTACCAACGATATTGGTAAATTACCGTAGTACACGGTATACCGCTGAATAAAACACAACTAGTACCACAGTACTAAAATGTGTACCATGGTACTCAATGTCCCAATAATTTGCTAACACCAAAAAATGAATTCTATGCTAAAAAATTGAAATCATGTCATGAATCTGGAACTCAAGTGTATTTACTCACAAAGAACAACATACCGTACTAGCACGCCAATTGATTTTTTAAAATTTGTAAAGCAATTGTTTTGCATTTGTGTCCAATTCTGGCGTCAGATTTTGAATTTGTATCAAATTGTTGTTTGGCCTTTGTTATGTCTTGCACAAACACACGTCTCGGATCGGTTCAAGTTCAGGTGTGAGCATTAGAATTCGCGTACGTTGAAAGATGTCGGATGTCAGCACAGAGTGCACGACAAGAAGGTCAAGGAAGGAAAAATACTTAAAAAACATCACACAGAAGCTAGGATATCGAAGAATTCCTCCTCGTAGCCGTTCACAACAGGGTTGCAACGTCAGCATGTCGTCAGATGCTCTTTCCTGGAAGGTGTTGTTGCTGACCTTGGACCACCATGCAGCGGCCCATGCACGCTTGATAAGGTCGGGTCTATCATAGAGCGAGCGCCAAGCCTCAAGCAGCCAGCCGGCCGAGGACTCTTTGACTAGCTTCATGCCAAGGTTCACCTTGGCATGTTCAAGGAGGGTCTCCCCCATGAAGGTGGAGAAACCCTCCTTGAGCTTGTCCTTCAAGGGATTCTGCAGGCCCACATCACATGGCTGCACCTTGGAGGTGCAACCACCTGGAATGTACATTAGCTTAACCCATGGATAGTGCTGCGACACACTGTGCTGAAAAGTACCCGAAGCATGCGGTTCCATGCATCCAAAATCACCAGCACTGTCACATTGCCATACTCCGCATCATCCTCTGCGCACTTGCATGCATACCATGGGTCCAGCACATGCGCAAACCAATTGTTGGTCGTTTCCGTGTTCGCCCACCTGTTTGCGATATGGGTGTAGTGCCACCCATAGGAATCCTGTGCCTTCCGCGCATGGACATCCTCCGGATGGAACCGATCAGTGGTGCTGGACCAGATGAGCTGGTAGGGGAGCATTTCCCCTGCCATGGTAGTCACCAGCACTGTTGTGATGGAGCGCTTGTCGCCACGTCCGAAAACGGGGACGTGCTTTGTCCCCAACAGAGCGTAGGTGCTGTCCGGCGAGGGGATGAGCTGTATCCCCGTATGGTCCGTATTGACGACGAACCTCTCTTGAACGTTGTACAACTTCATTTAGACCCTAGCGCGTACGTACATCTGCTCGCAGCGCGCCGACCAATCCGCTGGAATGCGCTAAGGCACTGACATGGCACGACGCTAGCGCCACGAAAGCTCACACCGCACAAATTTGCGACAAAAGGATGGTGAGAAGAGGCGCTCAAGCGGCTTGTTGCCCAGCTCACGCACACCCTCATCCCGTGCCACACGTAGCATGGTGTGGCGGATGACAGTTGTGTTGATGGGAGCCCCACCCTCGTGCATGCGGACGAGCGTTGCCTTGATCCTCTCCTTCAGCTCTGGGTGCTCGGCAAAGTAGCCAGGCCGTCCACGTGCACCGTGCAGGCTCTTGCCGGCGGCTTGGCCATGACGGAGCGGTGCCGCGGGACTACGCTGCATGATGTCATGGTACTTATCCAGTAGCTCTCGCGGGTTCTCCGGCTTGTACCAACAACGGACAGTGCTGGCGAGCAGGTTGTCATAGGGGCAGTATCCGCCAGGTTGGCGGTATGCGGTTCGCAAGAAACGGACGGCGTCCCCAAACGTTTTGTGCTTTGGGTTTGCCACAACCGCGTGAATGATGCGGCTGTGGCCCTCCGCGAACCAGTTGCGCTTGCAGTGGGTTTGCGAATGCGAAGACGACGAGGCCGTGTTGCTGCCGGAGATAGCGGATGACGGCGCGTCAGAACCGGCCGTCTCGTCGGCCGCGTCGTCGTCAAGGCCCTCCTCCTTGTCGGACTCCATGTCTTCATCTTGGTCCCCGAAATCCAAGACGATGGGTTCATGGCACCCAGGAGGCGCAGTCACAGGGCTTGATGATGCCGGCATCGGCATGCGTGCGAAGGAGTGCACGTCGATGACCTTGGGCGGGTGTCCGGGTCGGCGCTTCGGCGGCCTGGGAATGACGGGCCCCGACTTGCTTGCCAGCGCTGCACGCTTGACCTGCTCTTTGTACTCCTCGGCACTGACAGGTTGGAAGTAGGAAGTGATGTCGATGCGTGATGGCTCTATGATGGCATGGGTAGATTGCCGTTCCATGGGGGTACGAAGGCGTTGTGAGTGATAGAGACACGCCACATCTCCGAGGGGTCAAATACCCATGGCGCCACGAGCACAAGCAGTCGTGCTCGAGGCGCCAAAGCTCACCAGCTGTGGGGAGATTCTCCTTCCCAAAGGTTTCCCACGCATGGCCGGAGGCGCCGGTGGAGATTTTGAACTTCGAAGTACAAAATGGTGCGCTGGAAATTGTTTAAGGGACCTGATCCGAGACCATGAATTCTTTTTCTTTTTGTGTTTGTGACAAATCCGGGAATTTGTATTTGTGTCAAATACCAGAAGGCTCTTCATCATTTATTAAAAAACTGTAATTCAAACGCCTGATCAATTCACGTCCTAGTACGGTAAATTGTTACATAATGTTAATGTGAAATATGATGATGTTTGCGGACAAGTGAAATTTAGCGGAAAGGGAAGGGGAGGAGGGTGAAGTTAGGAACAGACACTTGACTTCAATAATTTAGTCACATGTATGACATCTTCACCAAAATGGTGGCGGCAACGGACTCATAGGGTACCAGTCGTACAAGGAAATGTAAGCCAGTATGGTGTCGTCATCAAGGCTATGTCGGAAGTTGCCCAATAGGCGACGACCGCCATTAAACTTCCTCTCACAAGGTGCACTCGAGCAAGGGATAGGAAGCACATCCCGTGCTAGTAGAGCCATTGCCCGCAGCACAAAACGCTTTCTCTCCCAGTATGACAGAGGTGTCTATGTGGCGCTTTCAAACGACTCATCGGTGTAGTACCTATCTTCTTCATTTGTCCGACTTCCAACACGCCTTTTTGCTGGATCATAATCATCATCCTCTCCCGCGGTCACTGATGCAATGCTAGACTGTCTCATACTACCTCCACCCCCCCTCCCCCTAGCTGGCCTTGCTTCTCTTTGTGCATCCTCAGCTGCCACAACTGCCTTGCACTCTATCAATGTGCCGCGTACAAGCAACTTGACCTTGTCACTTGTGTACCTGTCCACTGGTTCCAATGCCACTTGTTCTTCCATAAACCAGTCGGGTTTCAACTACGGATGTAAAACAATTGCAACATCACAAAATCTGTCACCTTCTACCAGTACCCCTGCATATGACTCCTTGCCCCCTCAATGCGGTTGTGTAGGCAGTTAAGGACATTAGGATCCAACAGCATCTTGTCAAGATGCTTCATTAACGAGTTGTATTACGGGATGACCTTGTGCAATGTAGGATATGTCCCCTGCGCCCACTTGCCCACCTTCTCAAACTGATCAAGAATTAGTTTCAACCCATCCACCCGAGCCAGGTCATCACTATCCACACAGAACTGTTTCTTTGCTTGAGGGTCCCACTGCGGGCTCCGCTCCAAAAATGCCTCTCTGGTTGATGCTGTTGCTGAGAATTCCTTCAACGTCGCGTACGTACTACCGCACCTTGTTGGCGCATCAAATGAGAGGTACTCTCCTTGTCCACCCCTCAACTCGCGCCACTACGCCAATAAGGTGGGTGATCGACGAAGGGTAGCATGTATCAGGTGGATCTTCAGAAGCAACTTCTTCTCGTCTACCCCCCGAATCAAGGTCTGCACCACCAGGTTCAGCACATGGGCAAAGCACCTAAAGTGCTTTGCCGTGCTAAAAGTGGTCGGATACAACCTTTCTAACTCTTGTAACATCTTCTTGTTTGTAGTGTGGTTGTCAACGGTCACACCCATGATGCGCCTCGTCATGAGGCGCACCTATGACGTATGCTTCCACTGCATGCGCCAAGTTCTCTCCTGAGTGTTTTTTGGGTAGTGGTACGAACCCTAACAGGCAATGCTTCTGCTTCCATTCACTGTCAACCCAGTGTGCCGTGATGCCTAAGTATGCCCATTTGTTCTTCCCATTCCAAACATCTATTGTCAGTGACACTTTAGCATCTGTAGCATGGAGGAGGTCCTTGATCATGTCACCATATCAAACGTATTCCTTGAGTATCTCTTCTGAGATCTTCATCCTGTTGGGGATGCCGGCGTCGATGTTGTAGTTCTTCAAGATGGTGATGAATCTCTTGTGGTTGATCTTCAAGAATTCTACCTCTGCTATGACGTTGTACCTGCAAATAAGGTGCGCAAGATGCTTATTGTTGAAGTCCAGCCGTCCACCTGTATTGTCTCTAATCTTGTCTTGGTAAAGTGGCAACTTCTTATACACAGATGCATAGTGGTTACAGAAGAGGTGCTTCACGCAGTTGCCAGGACTTGCCTGGTCAGTGGCACAGTGTGCACCGCACATAAGACATTTGCGACCGCACTTGTTCTGCCCCTCCCACCTCATACTCTCCGAATGTCTTTTACGAAAATTCAATATTCTCATGATCGTTGTAGATGGCTAGTTCAAGTAAAATCTCTTTTTATGGAGTCCATTGAATGGCAACACTATCCCCATCGGCAAGCTTATTTCGCTTCCCCAACCTGCTTCCTCTTCGCCCTTGTCCTCCACCCACTTGTGATGTGGAGTCACTGTTTTGCATTTGCTGCAATTGGGCTTGCCAATGAATCGCATCGTTTGGCATGCTCATCGTGACGCCTGTGGCGACGCGACGAGCATGGCAATGAATCGCGTCGTCGCAAGCGACACAATTCATTGGAGTGTTTTTTGCATCACCTGAGGCGACGTGAAGAGCATGGCAATGAATTGCGACATCTCGGGCGACGCGATTCATTGGAGTATGAATCTCGCCGCCTCAGGCGACGCGATTCATTGGACACCATCAGACCATCGTTGCAACACGCGACACAATGGTTTGGTGTTGTTCAGCACCATCGCATCACGTGTTGCGACGCCATTCATTGGCTTGCCGGCACCGCCAGCAATCCAATGAACCGCGGTGCGCATCTTGCGGTTGCGTGACGCAACCGCGTCATGCAACCGCAAGTTGAAATGCGCAAACCCACGCAACTTCCGTGGGTTTGCGCATTTTATTTTTCTGTCGCCAGACTATGCAGTTGTCAATCTTGCAAGATTGACAGCTGCATAGTTCATTATTACACAGCTGCTATCGATCTCGCTTGGACTGACATCAAGAGGAGGAATTGCTCTCGCGGATAATGGCATTACGTTCTCCAATATTTATGACTCGTTACCGGTACTAGAAAAAATTGTATCCTTTTGTATGGTGTTACTACGGTACTGTGCCGCGGTATAGTATTGTGGTACAATAGACGGATGCCCTGAGAGGTCAGTAACGCTACTGTACCGGTACCGAAAAAGAATACCGTACAGCGGTATTGACAATACCGCGGTACAGAAAAACAGTATACCGCAATACCAATAACACCGCCATCAGCCCTGCACACTAGCATGCAAGTGCAAGAATAGCAAGGACTTGGCTAGGAGAGATGCAGATAAGAAGATGTGTGGAAATTCCTAGCAACACAGCCGCTGACTAGGCGTCAGTGCCAGGTCATACAGTGTCGACAGTCACAAGTCGTGCACACAACGGCAAGGGACTGGCTAGGAGACACAAGGCAAAGTGTCATAATTCTCAAATAGCATTTCCAGAGAGAAATGACAAATGACAGGTCAATGGCATAAGTACCTGCCGCGGCGCACAGCGGGTGTCGCACGCGGCAGCATACGATCTGTCCTAAAACCAGTCCAAAACCACTATTTTGGCCGTAACTCAGCGCAGACATGTCAAAACGCTACGCCGTCTGGAACTAGACGTGCACAATCACAAACCGGATGCTATGACTGGTCCACATGCATGCATCCGGCATCAAATGGTGGACACACTATGCAAAAAAATGTAAATCGAGCCCACGGCCAGTCCACCATTAAACTTTTACGTGCTGCAGAAAAACTACAGTAGGTCCCGGGCAGCGTGCAGAGCTCTGGAGCGGTCGTCGGTCAGCTCTAAGCTGGTATTCCATCACCAGATTACGCACCGGTACCACCAGGGTCTGCATCAGGAATCTGCACAAGTATGGACACAATCGAGTGGTTGCAGTAAACTGTACAAGTCGATAGGAACGTCACAAATCACAACACTCCCCCATGACCCGATGGTACACATTTCCATACACATGCAGCACTCATACAAGTACAACAACGAGTGAAAAACAAAATCGTGAGACAAACACAGACACACCCCACACTCAACCAGTCTCAGGAAAGGGGTGAAGACCAATAGAACGAATGGCCACCAGAAACTTCCTGCGTGCTAGTGCCTTCGTCAAGAAATCAACACGGTACATGTCAGTGCCAACCCATATGATGGAGATCACGTGTCGCTCCACCATATCATGCACAAACTGATGCTCAACCATAATGTGCTTCGTGTGAGCGTGAAAGACACTAGAGTTCTCCGCAATGGCAAGAACACTCAGGTTTCGCAACGAAGCACAATGGCACATACTGACCGACCTAGCTCAAGGAACAGGTGTTGTAGCCATACTGTCTCAGCGGCCCCTGCACCCAAAGCAACATACTTTGCTTCCGATGAGCTACGTGCGATGCAACCTTGCTTCCTGTTGCGCCAAGACACAGCGGTACCACCAAGCAAGAACACGTAACCAATGCGACTGCGTCCATCTGGACTCCAGGCCCAGTCGTTGTCGGTGAAGCCGTCAAGGACCACCAAACACTGCCGGCGAAAGCAGAGTCCGAGGTATGGTGTGCAGAACACGTACCAAACCACTCGCACAGCCGCGTGAAGGGCTCTAGCGCGTTGAGCCTACAAAACCTGTGCAAGGAGGCTGACAGCAAAGGCGATGTCAAGGCGTGTGGTAGTGGCCAGGTACATCAGAGATCCGATGAGACGGTGGTACAAGGTCACATCCAGTCTCTCCCAACTTTGTGGGATCGTCCACCTTCAGGGCATCCTGCCCATTAGGTGTGAGAGGTGTGGAGGCCGTGGACACTGCACCAAGGAGGTCGCTGAAGCTCTCCCCCACAACACGTGCGTATCGGGCCTGATGCAGTTGTAGTGTCCAACGTCTCCGTTCTCGCACGACCTCCATGCCAAGAAACACCGCTGTAGGACCAAAGTCCTTCATCCTATAGGCAGTTTGCAGGACAGCCTTGGCCTCCTTCACGACCTCCATGGAAGGAGACACGATTAGAAGGTCGTCGACATAGACTAGGATGGCGGTGAACTGCTCAGGCGTCCGTCGGATAAAGGTACATGGATCTGACTCGCTTTATACGTATCCCACACGAGTCAGGGTGCCAGTGATCTCTTGGTTCCAACACCGAGGAGACTGCTTGAGGCCGTACAAGGACTTGCGCAAGCACCAGCCCTTGTCACCGTACTCAAAGCCAAGTGGCTGAGCCACGTACATCTCCTCATCCAGAGAGCCATGGAGGAACGGATTGTTCACGTCCATCTGGTATAGTTCCCATTCATGTTGAGCCACTACACCGAACAGAGCTCGAGCTGAGGTCATGCGGCCGACAGGGGTAAATGTGTGAGTGTAATCGATACCCTCGATCTGAGAGTACCCCTTCACGACCAGGCGAGCCAATCGGCTTCATTTTCTTGCGAAAGACCCACTTGACCGGAATAGCCTTCCTCCCAGGTAGAAGGTCGACTAGCTCGTAAACTCCGTGCTCTTGGATGGCACAAAGCTCATCTTCGGAGGTAGCACGCCAAGCGTCAGCATCCTGTGATGAGAGATCTTCCCTCTGTGTGCCTGGGTCAGGCACCATAGAGGGGGAGCTCGGCGTATCAAGAGCACACACCTCAATGCTAGGTCTGATGACCACAAGGTTAGCTACTGTATCACAAGCGATATGAAACTCGCGAGTGACGAGATCGTGCCCAACAGGGCACGCTGGATGTACCTCTATGTGCTCAGTGCAGACACTCAGGCCTAGGGCCATTGTGTCGGGAACGCCACTCGCGATGCTGCGAGCGGAGCGCCTGGGTATGGAGCCTGGCACTCGCTGGACTCCGGAGTCCAATGGTCGAATACGACCGCCGGGCTCATGTGAGTAGCCTGGGCTCGAGGGGTACACCTCAGGCTCAGACACCTGCACGACCACTGCTGGTGAGGGCTAAGGCAAAGGAGCTCGAGATGTCGTGCGAGGAGATGCATGTGTGGGAGACACGAGACTGGGTGTCACAGTAGGAGCAGGTGGGGCAGGACCACACACAGAGGTAGGAGTACTGGCGGACACATGTATAGGAGCATGTGGACCTGTGGGGTGCCAGGGAAAAGGGGTAAAAGCCGGTGGTGGTGGAGAGGTCTCTCGGACGACAGCGATGATCGCTGGGTCATCAAGAGCCGACGACCGAGAAGTGGAGGGAGCTCGAAGGGACACATCAGCCGGGCGGGAGGTGCTCGCAGGCTCAGACTCCCCCACCTGTTGAGAAACCTCACACATTGGAACGTGCAAGACGGACAGCGACGTGATCGATGTCAGATCACGATAGGTGAGGGACTCAAAGAAAAGCGCGTTGTGTGTCTCAACAATGTGACAACGAGTAGGATCCCAAAAATGCCAAGCGTTCGACCGCGGGAAGATGCCTATAAAGGCACACAAGCGACCTCGCGGTGAGACCTTGGACCTCTAGTGATCCTCGGTGTACCACACAGAAGCCAATGACCCCTGGACACGAGCGAGGTGCAGGTCAGCACGGTGGCCAAACCTGAGCTCGTACGTTGTGACGTGGTCCGGAAGGGGACCGTACGGGAGGCGGTTCCAGACCCAAGTCATGTAGGCAAAGCTTTCAAAGGCAAAGGACTTTGGGAGACTACACTCAGACTGCATAGCGCGAAGTGCATCCTCCATGGTGCGGTTCCAACGCTCAGAGACACCGTTCTACTGAGGAGTAGCAGGAGCGGAGACCTGGTGAAAAACGCCGTGCTCGGCGAAGAAACTGTCCATCTCGCCAAGAAACTCGCCGTCGCGATCCGAGTGGGAAGTTTGCAGCGTGTGGCGGGACTGACGCTCAGCCATCACTAGCCAAAGATTAATCGCAATAGCGGCATCGCTCTTCTGGCGCAGGCTATAGACCCACCGCATCCGGGTGAAGTCATCAGTCAGGGTCAGGACATATTGACCCTGATCAGACAGAGAATCGACAGGGAGAGGACCGAGAAGGTCCGAATGGACTAACTCAAGAGGACGAAGTACGTAAGAACGGGAGTCAGGGTAGGTGCAACGATGCATCTTACCCTGAGCGCAGAAGAGACAGTCATTCCTTGGCGGCTTCTTGAAAGAAGCCACGTCAAGACCGAGTGCGGGTTGTGTCCGAATGAGCTTCGACAGTGTCCGAGCCCACATGACACAGACAACGATGAAGCAATCGCTGGTGCTCAGTAGACAGAACGCTAGTGACAAAAACATGAGCAGGAGGGGAGGGGGAGCAAGGAGGAGGAGAAATCCGAGAGATGCGATATAGGTCATCCACAACAGAGGCACGCAAGACATTGTTACAGGTGTCAATAGCAGTCACCATCGCCGACTTTGTTGTGTGCTCCACAGAGAGTCCCATCAGTGTGCAGGCATGTACAGAAAGTAAACTGAGCTCAAGATCAGGCACAAAAAGCACCTCGGAAAGATACAGGGGGCCAAACGGACCATGGAAGCACACAACCCCAACACCATGGACCGGTATGGACTCACCAGAGCCTGTGCGGACGGAACGAACAGACGCAACCGGACCGAGAACAACAAAATCACTACGCCGACAAATCATGTGATGAGTGGCACCCGAATCGATGATCCAAGTGCCACCGGGATCACGACTGGAGGACATCACGGGCAATGGAACACTCGGCCTCAGACGGGCGTTGGACAATAGGAAAGGGGGAACGACGAAGGGTACAAAGATAAGACTTCTTAAACCAATCGGTACTATCAGGCCCATCGTCATCACATGCCAGCTATGCCCCCCCCACACGAGTTATCACGAGCTACGAGGACAGACGAACAAACAGTCTGTGGACCACCCGGCTGTGACAACACACTCGCACCTCCCTGAAAGCGAAGCGCCAGAAGGTGACGGAGCTCAGCGATGGTGCGTTCATGTGGGTCCGGGTCACCACTGCTCACTGGTGATGAAGCGGGAAGTGCTGCAGTCGTGGTCGCCGCGCGCCCAGAGGATGTGCTGCTCGACGTAGACCATAGTGCATGCACAACCTGAAGCCCAAGAGTGATCCGTGCCTAGTCGAGTGGCTGTTGGCACTCGGTGTAGCAATGAGCGCCTCCACATTTGTAGCAGTGAACAGAGCGTCCACTGCTACCACCCGATGACTGCTGCTGCTATGAATGCTACTGGCCCGAACTGCTCCTCCGTCTCCCCATATTCCCCTATGCTGCTGCTACCACACCATGTGTTTGAGTCGAGGTAATCGAGGTGGAAGGGGAAGAGGAGGACGTGCCAGAGGATGGAGGAGTAGACTGCAGGAGGGGTGTCGGTGGTGACACAATGACTGCTGGAGCAAGGGGACTCTCCTGATGAGTCACGACTGCCTCACGGGCGGAAGTCACCTGAAGGAAAAGCTGATGCGCCAAGGGAAGAAGCTGTACTGAGTTGGAGAAGGGCGCGAGCACAGTGTCGCTACACCTCGTGAAGATGTCTGCGTGCTGAGTGCCCACAGCTGTGTACCTCCTGAGGTCCCAAGGCGCGTGTAGATGTGCATGGCGCGTCGCCAGTAGTCGGCTGTTTACTCGGTAGGTCCTTGACAAAGGGAGTGGAAAGCACGAATGTGGACGGCGCGGGTGGCGTGCATCTCTACAGCAAGCAATGATAATGCCAGGTCCCACCCTCCACATGGATCAACACCTGCGCTTGTGTCGGCCTCTCCAAGGAACGAGCGAAAGTCAACGACGGTCTCGTGCGGCATGGCATAAAGGAGTCTGCGAAACGCCTTGGCCGCTGTTAGTACCTGTGCTCGATCCATAGTGTGATATGAACTGTGGTAGTAGGGCCACATTCCCTCTGAAGTGGCCCAAACCTCGAGAATAATTTCCAAGCAGTCGAAACCGTCCTCGCTGACTTACTGTGGAGGTAGTGTCTCGAAATCCTTGCGTTGCTGCTGTGTAGGGAGAGCAACCGCGAGCTGAGAAGGACGAGGGATGGGGAAGACATCGGGAAGAGGAAAGTCATTGGGGTGGAGATCGAGCAAGGATCGAATCTCAGGAAGAAAGGAACGAGTCGTGTGTGGGGGCCGAAAGCTCGTCAGAAGCTGACGGAGATGCTGCTGAAGCACAGGAATCTCACTCTCGTGACAGCCGCCCTCCATGCCTAGCATGTTAGGATCTCATCCGAAGGATCAAGAGGTGGCGGGTCGCGTCCTGCTCCTGTTACCGTTGCTGGTGTTGACTGCTGTGCGGAGGGTTCGACACCGACCGCTCCCTCGAAGGTTTGCCGTTGGGACGTGGACTGACCACGAAGAAGCTCGGTGAGTGTACGGATGGCGTCGATCTGCTGCTGTAATAAATGACGCATCTCGTCCTGCTGACTCTGCAGGTCCTCAATAGCCTGTGAGCGTGGGCTCATGATCCCTAAGGAGGAAGGAGAGGGATCTAATGGTCTTTTGCCCTTATCACCGGTTGGAGCCACGTCAGCGCTCACTGTGGGCTGAGATATCAAACAGGTCAAATTACAGAACCGTCACCATTTCTTGAGGAGTTAAAATGTTGGCAATGTTTGACTTTTCCAAACACAAATTTGACAAAGGCAAGTGCTGACATCAGCAAGGGTTTGCTGACTTCAGCATGAATCTGATGGTGTAAGTAAAAATGCTGACGTCAGGACAACCCTCCCTTCCTTTTTTTTGACAACCCTTGCGGTTGTTGCGCAGGCGGGTGTCCGCTTCGCAGCAGCCGTGCCGAAGCACTGCAGCAGCTTCCGCTCAGTTGCTACTGTGTCGGCACCTACAGCAACAGCCGCGTGACTGTGTGCGCAGCTACACGCTCCTGCTACTACGCGCTGCGGCAGCTGCACGCTGCTGCCGGCGCGTGCTACTATTGCGCTGCTGCTCTGCTACGCTACTACTACTGCTACTCAATGTTGCTGCTGCTGCGCGCTACTACTGCCTGCCGTTGCTACCGCCGCCACTACGCTGCGTTGCTGTGTACTGATCCTATTGCACGCTGATGCTACTGCGTACTGCTGCTGCCGCGCATTGCTACTACTGCTGTCCACCGCCGCCTGCTGCGGCAGCGGCCTGCTGCTGCCCCTGTTAGTGCCAATGTCGGCAGCTGCTAGCGGCTGCATCCTGCTAGAGCTGTCGCTTACTGCTACTAGCGGCTGCTGATGATGCACTCTCACGTGGGTGACGTCGACGGCAGTCGGCTGTCGTCGACAGGCCCTGTGGATCTGCTGCAACGGTGACTCTTGTTGGTTTTCAAACATCTCTCATTGTACTCTGTTGTGTCCTCCCGACTTGTGTACATCGGCGTGCAGATGACTGACGGTGAGACTTGACGCTGTTGGAGTGTCCCTCGGTGGAGCCGACGGACACCGAGGCCCACTCACCGTTCGCTGGAGCCTCCTTCCTTTGGTGATGCGCTCAGCTCCATCGGCAGGCCTCCTCGGCGGTCGGGCCGCCAGCAGTCACTATCACTGCAGATGTTGTCTGCATGCACCAAGCGTTGTCTCTGGTTGTGGCATTGCATCTGCAGCATCATGCGGTGCCTAGGGTCCATGTCTCTTGCTGTATGGTCATGTTTAGCATCGTTGATTGTCGTAGGCAGTGCCTGGGTTCGGGCAGCCATTACTCTTTGCTGTTATTTTTCTAGCTGATTCTGACCGCACGACTGCGTTCGCAGCGTCGGTATTATGCTATGGTCTAGTTTTCAGGCAAAACAGACGATGCCCGGATTTTGGGCTGTCGAGCGTCTGGCAGGGCTCACCTACAAAACCCTGCCTGCCAGAAAATAGGTCTAGGACTATTTTCTGATTGGCTGGTTAGCTGAGTAAAACGTTCTACACTAGTGGAGGGGAGCTAGAACTTGGAGGGGTCTCCGTTTGTTGCTCATTCTTCATTCCTAATCAGTCACTTTCAGTTTTCAGCTGCTTTCTGGTGCTAACACTCAAGCACGTGTTTCTGAGTAACAAACCCAGAGCTTCCAGACTTAGCCTCTAGAGCATCAGACTGAGGGGACAGCAGACTTAAGCAACAAGCGTGGAAGCCTGCACGTTGTATCCACAACGTCGCTTCCCCAACCTGTTGCCTAGGTTTTCCAGCTTAGTATCAGAGCCAGAGCATAGCAGTAGTAGCAGAAGACTGGCGTACAGGTGCCAGACAACGCTGGCGGACCCCCATACACACCAGTGTAGGGGAAATGCTGCCGGATTTTTTCCGGCAGCATTGACCCGCCTGGTGGCGGCGTCAAATGTTCTCCCACGGCCACTCGGCAAGGGGAAATGCTGTCGAAATTTTTCGGCAGCGCTGACCCCCACGTGTGACGCGAGGAGGTGAGCGGCAGGCCGCATCTGACACCTGTGGGCGACGACGCACGCTGCAACGTCATCCAGGTGCAGTGACTGGCACCAGCACGCAGCAGTAGCAATCTACAGCAGTGGCAGCCGCAGGCAACGGCAGCGAGCAGTGGCAGCAGCAGCCAACAGCAGTTGCATGCAGTAGCAGCAGCAAGCAGAATTAGCAGCTCGTAGTAGCAGCAGCCCGCAACAACAGCCCGCAGCAGCAGTAGCAGCTACAGCAGCATGTAGCAGTAGTAGCAGGCTGTAGCAGCCGCAGAAGCGAGCCGAAGCAGTAGCCAGCTGCAGCATCAGCAGCAACGAGCAGCTACTGGCAGTAGCTATCCGCGGTTGCTACTGCTCGCAGTTCACAATGAGCGAGCAACGAGCAGCAGTCCGCTGCTGCTCGCTCCCAGCAGCTCGCTCCCAGCGAGTAGTAACCCGCTGCCCGCTATGACAGACGAAAGAAAAAAAAAAGAACAAGATGAAAAAAATCCCCCACACTGCCAGCTTCGCTGCCGCAGCTGCAGCAGCTGCCCTAGCTACTGCAGCAGCCACAACAGCCGTAGTAGTCTGTAGCAGTAGCAGCAACTGCTGCTGCAACTGAAGCTGCAACAGTAGTAGCACCAGCAGCCGCAACGGCGGCAGCAACAGCCGCAGCCGCAATAGCAGCACCAATAGCAACAGTAGTAGCAGCTACTGTGGTAGCAGCAGCAGCTGCTGTAGTAGCGGCCCCAACTGCAGCAACGGCCCCAACAAGCGCCACTGCTGACGTTAGCATCCCGCTACTGACGTCACTACTGATATCACTGCTGACATCATCAACTCACAAAAAAGGGGGTAGGGGAAAGGGGAATAAAACCTAAGGGTGGGCAGGACATCCACCGCCCTCAGCTGACGTCACTGCTGACGTCAACAACACAGACAAATAAACAAAAGGGTATCAAACCATGGCTGGTAGCCCCACTGTAGAGGGATCCTCCTCTGTTGGGGGGACCTCCACCCCCCTTTCTTGCAGCGGCTGCAGCAGCAACAGCAGAAGCACCAGCAGCAACAGCAGAAGCACCAACAGCACCAACAGCAACAACAGTAGTAGTAGTAGCAACAGCAGGAGTACCAATAGCAGCAGCAGTAGCAGAAGTAGCAGCAGCAACAGTAGCAATAGGAGCAGCAGGAGCAGTGGGAGTAGCAGGAGCAGCAACAGCAGTAGCAGTAGCAGAAGCGGCAGCAGCAGGAGTAGCAACAACAGTAGCAGAAGCAGCAGCAACAGCAGTATCAACAACAACAACCCTCTGGCATCGTTGGCGGCAACCCTGACCTTGACCCCCTCGCTGCTCTTCAACAACAGCTCGCTGCCCTGACGCAACAACTTGGGGCACTGCAGCCGTTGGTCTCTTAGACTACCAACAGTGTGCCGCCATCCTTCATCCCTCCAGGACACACCAGCCCAGCTCTGTTTGCTGCCACATACTACCTGGCGCAGCAGCAGACTCAGCGCCAGTAGTAGACAGTGACCTCCGTCCTTGGCCCCACTATGGGTGCTGGTCACAGGCAAAAGGAATTTGAGACGACGCCGCCGCAGCTTCAGGCCAGCGAGCAGTTCCGGAGCTGGGAGCTCAGCTTCTGGATCTGGGCGCAGGGTGAGGGCCTGTGGGCATACTACACCTTGCCTTATGACGCCACCCTGGCCGACCAGTTATATGACGCTGGTTGTGCCGTCAGTGCTCTAGTCCCTGTCGCCCCTCCGGCTTCCCGCCTCGCCCTCGATCCCTTCTTAGGTGACTTCACCGCTGGCGCCACCCCAGATCCTGCAGCCGCCTAGCACGTCCTCACTCGTCCCCATCGCCTGTCCAACGAGGCTGAGACCAGCCGCCTGCTGCGGGAGTTCAACTCCTTGTACATGGGGGAGACCGAGACGGTCGCCTCCTACTGGCAGCGGGCGGAGGACATCCTTTGTCGCCTCAGGACCGCTGCCCCACCCCCACTGGCCGCGCTCCTCACCATCAAGCGTGGTGCCACCGATGCGTACGCGGACGTCTTCGTCCATTACTCTCACGATGTCCTCTCCACCATGGCGGCCCAGGGCTCCCTCATGCCCTAGGCATACAAGCTCTTCCTCCGGATTGAGGAAGCTCGTCTGGAGTCCCGCCTCCAGCGCACACAGGCTCTCGCCTCCCCTGCCGTCGCCTCCGTGGCCGTCGCCTCCCCTGTCACAGCTACCTCATCTTCGTCGGGGAAGAAGAAGTGTCAGAACAAGAAAGGCAAGGGTCCGCAGCAGCAGCGGCCGTCGACCGGGTCCAGCGGTGGAGGCTCGGTCTGCCCCAACCGTGGCCAGCCCGGGTACGTGTAGTACACATGCCCTATACCGACGGACGAGGCATGCATCATCGCCACCATGCGTCGCCAGCGGGAGTGCCGTCTCGCCTTTACCGCCGTAGCTCTCGCCGACTCTGACACTTCGGCCTCAACCAGCAGCTCCACCACTCCGGTTGCTTCACCAGTCCAGCCGACACCAGGACCGCAAGAGTCGGCGCCAGCACAATCGTCCTTCTACCCGGGCTCTGGCACCGTCACCCCGCACTCCGTCTACACTCCCGGGCCGTCCTCCCGTGAGCGTCAGTTGGAGCAGTTCATCGCGCTCCAGCTCGGCCTGCCTCGCCCTCCTCCCCAATGAAGTGCGAGTTGCATCACTTCCTGCTCTCATGCCAAGCCATGCATGACTGAGACTGAGCTACGGTCGTGTCCCGTTTCCTCGCCTATCGCATCGTCTCCCATGGCCTCCGCTACCCCTTCCCATGAGGACGTTGCATGGATTGACGATTGGCAGCCTCGGTTCACGCCTCCTTCCACCGCGTCTGCGTCCCTTGCTTACTGCCATGTGACCGTTAGTGATCTGGCGACCTTGGTCCAGGACCCTGCCGAGACCAGGATCATCGACTCGGGGGCCACGCATCACATGACGACATCTCCTGAGGCCTTTAGTATGCTCGGTCCTATAGGTGATGTCTCCGGTGTCCGGACAGGCTCAGGGCAGGTGTTGCCTGTCCTTGGTGTTGGCGTCATTCATTTCTGTGGTCCTTCCATTGACATCTTTCTGACCGATGTCCTCTTCGTCCCTGGTCTCGAGCTAAGCCTCCTGTCCATCACTGCCCTTAACCGCATGAGCATGGACATTGTGCACTCGCGTGGTGTTGGCACTGTGTCGTTGCGTCCGTCAGGTCTTGTCGTACTGCACGCCACCGCCTGTGGCAACCTCTGGCATGTACTGTGGCATGCACCTGTCCACGTACCCTTTGTCTTCCTCCCTTGCATCAGCCCCTCTCAACCTTCTCCATTCCGACGTCATGGACCCTCTCCCCACCGAGTCCATCGGCGAGCACGGCCGCTATGTCCTCACCCTCACTGACGACTATTCTCGTTACCGCTGGGTCTTCTGCCTTCGGCAGAAGAGCAATGTTGTCCGAGCCATCCTGGACTGGCTTGTCCTTGTACGAGTCTGGCCGCTCTCTTTGCCGCTTTCGCCCCGATCGCAGTGGTGAGTGCATGGGTGAGGCCACGACCTTTTTCGCCTCCCGCAGGATCCACCATGAGACATCCGCGCCCTATACGCCCGTCCAGAACGGTGTCTCCGAACGGAAGAACCGTACCATGGCCAACACCGTCCGCACCATGCGGGTCGAGTCCGGTCTCTCTGATGGCTTCTATTTTGAAGCCATGGCCTACATGACCTGGGTCTGGAACCGGATTCCCCATGGTCCCCTTCTCCGCCAGTCCACGCCGTACCAGCATTGGTGCGGTCAGCGAGATGACCTCTGGCCGGCTCGTGCTGGGGTTGCGTGGCCAGTGGCTGCCCGTCCCGCAACAGGGCGGCAAGCTTGCCCCTTGCGGACGTCCCTGCACCTTCCTCCGTGTCTTTCGTCAGTCAAAGGTTTGGCGCTTCTGGGATCCCTCCCGGTACTGCACTGTCGAGTCTCGGGATGCCCTCTTCTTCAAGGACCTGTTTCCTCTCGACCTCATTCGCTCCGGCTCGTCCGTGTCTATCCCGTCGCGTGGGGGAGTGGTGAGTCCGTCCTCCGACCTATTGCTTCTGGGTGACACATCCGTCAGTCCCTCTAAGCCGGCAGCCCCAGACGCGTTTGCTGGTCTCCCTGGGCCAGCAGCCCCAATCGCGTCCACTGGTCCCTCCGGGCCAACAGCCCCAGTCGCGTCCGCTGGTCCTTCCGGGCCGGCAGCCCCAGTCGTGTCTACTGGTCCCTCTGAGCCGATAGTCCCAGTCGTGTCTACTGGTCCCTCCGCCGGTCCGGCAGCTCCAGTCGTGTCCACTGGACCCTCTAAGCCGGCAGCCCCAGTCGTGTCCACTGGTCCCTCTGAGTCAGCAGCCCTAGTCGCATCCGCTGGTCCCTCCGGGCCAGCAGCCCCAGTCGCGTCCGCTGGTCCCTCCGAGCCAATCGCCCCAGCCACGTCCGCTGGTCCTTTCGAGCCGGCAGCCCCAGTCGCGTCCGCCGGTCTCTCAGGACCGGCAGCCCCAGTTGCGTCCAGCGGTCCCTCTGGACTGGCAGCCCCAGGTGCGTCCACTGGCCCCTGCGGGCCAGCACCTCCAGTCGCGCCCGCTAGCTCCTCCGGACCAGCAGCCCTGTCCACGTCCATTGGCCCGTCGGACTCAGTGCCATCGCCTGCCCTGCCACGCTATACACGTGGCCCAGGCGGTAGCCTCCGACCCAGACCGTCGGTGAGCGCGCAAACCGTCGCACCGCGCTCCGTGGCGCCTCGACACCTCGTGGCCCCTCGTGTCTCCTCCACTCCCACGGTCGTGAGTGGGGACCCTGGCACCAAGACCCTTGGCTTGACCACCTCGGCCATCATTGCAGATCTTCACCTGGGCTCCGCACTGGGCTACGCCATGCTTCATCACGAGCATCGACACGCTGTAGTGGCTGCACTTGCACACATCCCACCTGGCGTTCGAGATGCACACGCTCTTTCAGTCCGCTCCACAGCACGCCCGGAGGACGCAGCCACCCTGTGCGAGGCACGAGCCTCTCCTGAGGCCGCACACTAGGAAGCTGCCTGCGCCGATGAGCTTGTCGCTATCCGACAGCACCATGTGTACGACCTCGTCGACCTTCCTCCAAGTCGGAAGGCCATCGGCGCCAAGTGGGTCTTTCGACACAAGTATAAGCCCGACAGGTCCTTGGACAAGTACAAGGCTCACCTTACAGCCAAGGGATTTGCCTAGATTCGTGGGGTCGACTACGACCATATCTTTGCCCCAGTTGGCCGGTTCTCCACTAGCCAGGCGCTCCTCAGCCTGGTCCCCCAGCATGGGTGGGAGCTACATCAGATGGATGTGAGCAACGCTTTTCTCCATGGTTCACTAGAGGGTGATGAGCTCTACATGGTGCAGCCCCCAGGCTTCGACGATGGCACTGAGAGAGTCTGGTGACTGCGTAAGGCCCTCTATGGCCTGAAGCAGTCGCCTCGGTGCTAGAACCAAGAAATCAGCAGCACGCTCCTTTGTGGTAAGCTCCAGCGCAGCACCACTGACCCCGCATTGTTTGTCAGTCCGCGAGGCCAGACTTTCACCACTGTTTTGGTTTACGTCGACGATCTCCTCATTGCGTCGCCAGGCATGGCTGCCATCCAGCGTGTCAAGGACTTGCTGCACGCCGCCTACCAGATGAAGGATCTCAGATCTGCCAGAGTCTTCCTGGGCATGGAGCTCAAGCATGATGGCTCCCAGGGCGTCCTGCACATCCACCAAGCCGCCTATGTGCAGACGCTATCCACCCGCTTTGCGGAGGACCTGCCACTCGTGCAGAGCGCATCCTCACCCATGGCACCTTATGGTCAGGTGAAGCTTAAGAATCCTGACCCAGCTGTTGTGGGGGAGCCAGTTGACGTGACCACGTACCTGCGAGTCATCGGGTCACTGATGTTCCTGGCGATGACGACGCGCCTAGACATCGCGTTCGCCGTCAACCTCTTGGCCCAGTTCTCTCAGGAGCCGCATTACCTCTACTACGAGGCCTCGATCCGAGTAATGCGCTATGTCGTCTCGACTCCTCGGCGAGGTCTCATGTTCCGCCGTTAGCCGTCTCTTGTCACCGACAGTGACTGAACCGGCAGTCCGGACGGTAGGAGTCGCACAGGCTCGATCTTTCTGACTGGCGGCACAGCTGTGCGCAGTGGCAAGCATGGGTGCATTGCACGCAGTACTGCTGAGGTTGAGGACGTTGCTCTTGGCTCAGGCGCATGTGAGAGTGTGTGATTGCATCGTCTGTTGTCCGAGTTGCGTCAGTCTGTCGCATCCATCACGTTGCATTGTGACAATGAGAGTGCCATGACCATCGCCGACGATGACGGCGTGCATCACACACGTACAAAGCACATCAACGTTGAGTATCACTATGTGAGTTTGTTTTTGCATGACGACAGCATCAACATCGTGTGGGTTGAGACAACACGACAGTTGGCTGACTTCTTGACCAAGGCACTGAAGCGCGACTCGTTCAAGAAGGCTGTGAGTTCAGTCGGCATGCGTACATGAGTGACTCTCTCTATCCCTGCTTGCCTTTCAGCCTGGCCTAGGGGAGTTTGGTCGTTGACCGTGTCTCTGCCCGCATATGTGCACTACGCCTGTGAGTCATGGGCGAGT
Organism: Penium margaritaceum; assembly: GCA_023375785.1. NCBI lineage: Eukaryota > Viridiplantae > Streptophyta > Zygnematophyceae > Desmidiales > Peniaceae > Penium > Penium margaritaceum. Next base: position 55,874 of record SZWC01018473.1, read on the forward strand.
GTTGGTTTTCGTGCATCCCTCATTGTACTCTGTTGTGTCCTCCCGGCTTGTGTACATCGGTGTGCAGATGACTGACGGCGAGACTTGCCGCTGCAGGAGTGTCGCACGGTGGAGCGGACGCACGCCGAGGCACACTCACCCTTCATTGGAGCCTCCTCCCTCTGGCTCAGCTCCATTGGCAGGCCTCCTCGGCAGTCGGGCCGCCAGCGGTCACTGCCACTGCAGATGTTGTCTGCATGCACCTAGCATTGTGTCTGCAGCATCATGCGGTGCCTAGGGTCCATGTCTCGTGTTGTATGGCCCTGTTTGGCATCGCTGACTGTCGTAGGCACTGCCTGGGTTTGGGCAGCCATAACTCTTTGTTGTTATTTTTTTAGCTGATTCTGACCACACGACTGCATTCGCACCGTTGGTACTATGCTATGGTCCAGTTTTCAGGCAAAACGGACCACGCCCGGGTTTTGAGCTGTCGGGCGTCTCGCAGGGCTCACTGAGAAAACCCTGCCTGCCAGAAAATAGGTCTAGGACTATTGTCCGATTGGCTGGTTAGCTGAGTAACAAGTTCTACACTAGTGGGGGGGAGCTACAAAAGGAATAGCCTAGGCAGCAGGTTGGGGCAGCAGCGTTGTTGATGCAGCGTGCGGGCTTCCACGCTCGTTGCTTAAGTCAGCTGCCCCCTCAGTCTGCTGCTCTAGAGTCTAAGTCTGGA
>SZWC01018474.1:7589-30588 GCA_023375785.1 Penium margaritaceum
CCCCCCCCCCCCCCCCCCCCTCATCACCTCACATGACAAGTCAACCCGGTAAGGTTTGACCTTCAAACCCACATTGTTGGATGTGTCGAACATGCAGGTTCATGCCCTCAGGCATGATGCGGTACGACTGGCTATCATTAACTCAGCCTGTAATGGACAGCATGGACGATTGGCCTAGCAAAATGGCTGCATGTGACTGGTCATGAAAATATCATCCCATGTGGCATGAATCTAGGTAATAGGTTCCTGGCAAGGTGATCATGTAGCCATGCCTCTTCACTGGTGACGTGGCGTCACAACATCATGAACAGAAAAAAAAAAGAAAAAAAACAGAAAAAAATGGCGGGTGTTGATACCGGCGGTTTTGAGCCGATATGCCGTGTGGGCAATTCCCACTCTTCAGCCGGCCAGAATCCGCCTCTGGACGACCCCGAGTGCCCCCACGCCTGCTACATTGACTCGATGTAGCATCCATGTGAGACGCGGTACCGAGGTCGCGGTAGGGGCCCTACAACGAACATCGGGAGCAACACTGTTACACGCACTTACATGCACTTACACACACTTACACACACTTATACGCACTTACAAGCACTTACATGCACTTACACGTACTCACACGCACTTATACGCACGCACTTACACGCACGCATATACACGCACTTACACGTACTTACACGTACTTACACACACTTACACGTACTTCCACACATTTACACACACTTATACGCAATAACACGCACTTACACGCACTTACACGCACTTACACGCACTTACACGTACTTACACGTACTTACACACACTTACATGCAGTTACACGCAGTTACACGCACTTAGACATACTTACACGCACTTACACGCACATACACACACTTACATGCACTTACACGCACTTACACGCACTTATAATCACTTGCACGCACTTAGACATACTTATACACACTTACACACACTTACACACACTTACACACACTTACACGTACTTACACACACTTACACATACTTATACACACTTACACGTACTTACACGCACTTACACATACTTACACGTACTTACACACACTTACACGTACTTACAAGCACTTACAAGTACTTCCACTTACTTACACGCACTTACACATACTTACACACAGTTATACGCAGTTACACGCAGGTACACACAGTTACACATAGTTACACACACTTACACACACTTATAAACACTTATACGCACTTACACGTACTTACACGCACTTACACATGCTTACACCCACTTACACGGACTTACATGCACTTACACACACTTACACGCACTTACACACACTTACACGCACTTACACACACTTACACGCACTTACACACACTTACACGTACTTACACACACTTACACGCACTTACACGTACTTACACGCACTTACACATACGTCCACGTACTTACATGCACGTACACGTACTTACACATACTTACATGCACTTACACACACTTATAAGCACTTACACGCACTTACACGTACATACGTGCACTTACACGTACTTAGACATACTTACACGCAGTTATACGTAGTTACACGCACTTACACGCACTTATACACACTTACGCACACTTACACGCACTTATACGCACTTACATGCACTTACATGCACTTTCACGCACTTACACGTACTTACACGTACTTACACGTACTTACACGCACTTACACACACTTATACGCACTTACACGCACTTACACGTACTTACACACACTTACACGCACGCACTTACACGCACGCACGAACACGTTCTTACATGTACTTACACGCGCTTACACGCACTTACATGTACTTACATGAATTTACACACACACGCAATTATACGCACTTACACGCACGTATACGCACTTATATGCACTTACACGCACTTACACGCACTTATACACACTTACGCGCAGTTACACGTAGTTACACGTAGTTACACATACTTACACGCACTTACACGTACATACATTCACTTACACGCACTTACACACACTTACACGTACTTACATACTTAAAGTGTGTGTAAGTGTGTATAACTGCGTGTAAGTGCGTGTAAATGCATGTAAGTGCGTGTAAATGTGTGTAAGTGCGTATACGTGCATGTAAGTAGATGTAAGTGCGTGCGTGTAAGTGCGTGCGTGTAAGTGTGTGTAAGTACGTATAAGTGCGTGTAAGTACGTGTAAGTGCATGTAAGTGTGTGTAAGTGCATGTAAGTGCATGTAAGTATGTGTTTGTGTGTGTAAGTGCGTATAAGTGTGTCTAAGTACATGTAAGTGCGTGTAAGTGCGTGTAAGTGCGTGTAACTGCGTGTAACTGCGTGTAAGTGTGTGTAAGTGTGTGTAAGTGTGTGTAAGTGCGTTTAAGTGCGTGCAAGTGTGTGTAAGTGCGTATAAGTATGTGTAAGTGCATGTAAGTGCGTGTAAGTCCGTGTAAGTGCGTGTAAGTGCGTTTACGTGCGTGTAAGTGCATGTAAGTACGTGTAAGTACGTGTAAGTGTGTGTAAGTGCGTATAAGTCTGTGTAAGTGTGTGTAAGTGTGTGTAAGTACGTGTAAGTGCATCTAAGTGCGTGTAAGTGCATGTAAGTGCGTGCAAGTATGTGCAAGTATGTGCAAGTACGTGTAAGTGCGTGTAATTGCGTGTTCGCGCGTGTAAGTGTGTGTAAGTATGTGTAAGTGCGTGTAAATGCGTGTAATTGCACGCAAGTGCATGTAAGTGTGTGTAAGTGCGTGTAAGTACATGTCAGTACGTGTGTGTAAGTGCGTGCGTGTAAGTGTGTGTAAGTGCGTGTAAGTGCGTGTAAGTGTGTATAAGTGTGTGTAAGTGCATGTAAGTGCGTGTAAGTGTGTGTAAATGCGTGTAAGTATGTGTAATTACGTAAGTGCGTATAAGTGTGTGTAAGTGCGTGTAAGTGTGTGTAAGTGTGCAGAATTGCGTGTAAATGTGTGTAAATGCGTGTATGTGTGTGTAAGTGCGTGTAAGTGCGTATAAGTGCATGTAAGTGCATGTAAGTACATGCGTGTAAGTGCGTGCGTGTAAGTACGTGTAAGTGCATGTAAGTGAGTGTAAGTGCGTGTAAATGCGTGTAAGTGCGTGTAAATGTGTGTAAGTGTGTGTAAGTGCATGTATGTGTGTGTAAGTACGTGTAAGTATGTCTAAATGTGTATAAGTGCATGTAAGTGCGTGTATGTGCGTGTAACTGCGTGTAACTGCGTGTAGGTACGTGTAAGTGCGTATAAGTGCGTGTAAGTGCGTGTAATTGCGTGTAAGTACGTGTAAGTGCATGTGAGTGCGTGTAAGTCTGTGTAAGTGCGCGTAAGTGTGTGTAAGTGTGTATAAGTGCGTATAGGTGTGTATAAGTGCTTGTAAGTGTGCGTAAGTACGTGTAAGTGCGCGTAAGTGCGTGTAAGTGCGTGTAAGTGTGTATAACTACGTGTAACTATGTGTAAGTGTGTGTAAGTATATGTAAGTGCGTGTAAATGTGTATAAGTACATGTAAATGCATGTAAGTACACGTAAGTGCACGTAAGTGCATGTAAGTGCACTTAAGAGTGTGTAAGTATGTATAAGTGCGTGTAAGTACGTGTAAGTACGTGTAAGTGCTTGTAAGTACGTGTAAGTGTCTATAAGTGCGTGTAAGTATATATAAGTGCATATATGTGTGTGTAAGTGTGTATAAGTGTGTGTAAGTGCGTATAAGTACGTGTAAGTGTGTGTAAGTACGTGTAAGTGCATGTAAGTTCATGTAAGTGCGTGTAAGTGCGTGTAAGTGTATGTAAGTGGGTGTAAGTGCATGTAAGTACGTGTAAGTGCGTATACGTGCGTGTAAGTACGTTTAAGTATGTGTAATTGCGTGTAAGTGCGTATAAGTGCATGTAAGTGAGTGTAAGTATGTGTAAGTGTGTGTAAGTGCGTGTAACTGTGTGTAAGTGCGTGTAACTGTGTGTAAGTGCGTGTAAGTACGTGCAAGGGCGTATACATGCGTGTAAGTACGTTTAAGTATGTGTAATTGTGTGTAAGTGCGTATAAGCGCATGTAAGTGAGTTTAAGTATGTGTAAGTGTGTGTAAGTGCGTATAAGTGTGTGTAAGTGTGTGTAAGTACGTGTAAGTGCATGTACGTGCGTGTAAGTGCGTGTAAGTGCATGTAAGTGCGTGTATGTGCGTCTAAGTGCGTGTAAGTACGTGTAAGTGCGTGTATGTGTGTATAAGTGCGTGTAAGTGCATGTAAGTGTGTGTAGGTACATGTACGTGTGTGTAATTACGTGTATGTGTATGTAAGTGTTTGTAACTGTGTGTAAGTGTGTGTAAGTGCATGTAAGTACGTGTAAGTACGTGTCAGTACACGTACGTGCATGTAAGTGTGTGTAAGTGCGTGTAAGTGTGTGTAAGTGTGTGTAAGTACGTGTAAGTATTTGTAAGTGCATGTAAGTACGTGTAAGTGTGTGTAAGTGGGTGTAAGTGCGTGCAAGTACGTGCAAGTGCGTGCAAGTGCGTATAAGTGCATTTAATTATGTGAAAGCGCGTGTAGGTGCATGTAAGTGTATGTAAGTGCATGTAATTACGTGTAAGCGCGTGTAGGTGCGTGTAAGCGCGTGTAGGTGCGTGTAAGTGCGTATAAGTACGTGTAAGTGCATGTAAGTACATGTAAGTGTGTGCGTGTACGTACGTGCGTGTAAGTGCGTGTAAGTGCGTGTAAGTACCTGTAAGTGTGTGTAAGTGTGTGTAAGTGTATGTAGATGCGTGTAAGTGGATGTTAGTGTGTGTAAGTGCGTGTAAGTGTGTGTAAGTGCCTGTAAGTGCGTGTACATGCGTGTAAGTACGTGTACGTACGTGCAAGTACGTGCAAGTATGTGCAAGTGCGTGTAAGTGCGTGTAACTGCGTGTAAGTACATGTAAGTGCGTGTAGGTACGTGTAAATACGTGTAAGTACGTGTAGGTGTGTGTAAGTACGTGTAAGTGCCTGTAAGTACATGTAAGTACGTGTAAGTGCGTGTAAGTGCATGTAAGTGCGTGTAAGTGTGTATAAGTGCGTGTAAGTATGTGTAAGTGTGTGTAATTGCGTGTAAGCGTGTGTAAGTGCGTATAAGTGCGTATAAGTGCATATAAGTGCGTGTAAGTACGTGTAAGTGCGTGTGAGTATGTGTAAGTGCGTGTAAGTACGTGTAAGTCCATATAAATACGTGTAAGTGCGTGTAAGTGCGTGTAAGTGTGTGTAAGTGTGTGTAAGTGCGTGTAAGTGTGTATAAGTGCGTGTAAGTACGTGTAAGTGTGTGTAAGTGCCTGTAAGTGGGTGTAAGTACGTGTAAGTGTGTGTAAGTTTGTGTAAGTTCATGTAAGTGCGTGTAAGTTTGTGTAAGTGTGTGTAAGTATGTGTAAGTGCGTGTAAGTGCGTGTAAGTGCATATAAGTGTGTGTAAGTGCATGTAAGTACGTGTAAGTGCGTGTAAGTGCATGTAAGTGCTTGTAAGTGCGTATAAGTGTGTATAACGGCGTAAAACTACATGTAAGTGCATGTAAGTATGTGTAAGTACGTGTAAGTCCGTATACGTTTGTGTAAGTGCGTGTAAGTGCGTGTAAGTGCATGTAAGTACGTGTAAGTGCGTGTAATTGTGTGTAAGTCCAAAGAAGTTCGTGTAAGTCCATGTAACTACATATAACTACGTGTAAGTGCGTGTAGGTGTGTGTAAGTGCGTGTAAGTACGTGTAAGTATGTGTAAGTGTGTGTAAGTGCCAATAAGTGTGTATAAGTATGTGTAAGTACATATAATTGTGTGTAAGTATGTGTAAGTGTGTGTAAGTGTACGTAAGTGTGTGTAAGTGCGTATGTGTGTGTAACTGCATGTAACTGCTTATAAGTACGTGTAAGTGTGTGTAAATGCGTGTAAGTGCGTGTAAGTGCGTATATGTGTGTGTCAGGGCGTGTAAGTGCATGTAAGTACGTATAAGTGCGTGTAAGTGTGTGTAAGTACATATAACTGCATATAACTGCATGTAAGTACGTATAAGTGCGTGTACATGTGTGTAAGTGCATGTAAGTGTGTGTAAGTGTGTTTAAGTGCGTGTGAGTGCATGTAAGTGCATGTAAATATGTATAAGTGTGTGTAAGTGCGTGTAAGTGGATGTAAGTATGTGTATGTGCGTGTAAGTTTGTGTAAGTACGTGTACGTATGAATAAGTGCATGTAAGTTCGTGTAACTACGTGTAACTGTGTGTAACTGCATGTAACTACGTGTATGTGCGTGTAAGTGCGTGTAAGTGCGTATAGGTATGTGTAGGTGCGTGTAAGTGCATGTAAGTATGTGTAAGTGTGTGTAAGTGCGTGTAAGAATGTGTAAGTGCGTGTAAGTGTGTGTAAGTACGTGCAAGTGCGTGTAAGTGCGTGTAAGTGTGTGTAAGTTTGTGGAAGTGCATGTAAGTGCGTGTAAGTGCGTATAAGTATGTTTACGTGTGTGTAAGTGCGTGTAAGTACGTGTAAGTGCGTGTAAGTACCTCTAACTGCGTGTAAGTGCGTGTAAATGTGTGTAAGTACGTGTAAGTACGTGTAAGTATATGTAAGTGCGTGTAAGTGCGTGTAAATACTTGTACGTATGTGCACGTGCTTGTAATTGCGTATAAGTGCGTGTAAGTGCATGTAAATACGTGTAAGTCCGTGTAAGTACGTGTAAGTGGATGTAACTACGTGTAAGTACGTGTAACTGCGTGTAAGTGCATGTAAGTGTGCGTAAGTGCGTGTAAGTACGTGTAAGTATGTGTAAGTTTATGTAAGTGCGTGTAACTACGTGTAAGTGCGTGTAAGTGTGTGTAAATGTGTGTAAGTGCGTGTAATTACGAGTTAGTGTGTGTAAGTGCGTGTAAGTGTGTGTAAGTGCGTGTAAGTGTATGTAAGTATACGTAAGTGTGTGTAAGTGTGCATAAGTGTGTGGAAGTGTGTGTAAGTACATGTAAGTGCGTGTTAGTACGTATAAGTACGTGTAAGTGTGTGTAAGTGTGTGTAAGTGCGTATAACTGTGTGTAAGTGTGTGTAAGTGTGTGTAAGTGCGTGTAAGTGTATGTAAGTGTGTGTAAGTACGTGTACATACGTGTACGTGTGTGTAAGTACGTGTAAGTGCATGTAAGTGTGTGTAAGTATGTGTAAGTGTGTGTAAGTGTGTGCAAGTACGTGCAAGTGCATGTCAGTGTGTCTAAGTATATATAAGTGCACGTAAGTACGTGTAAGTGCGCATAAGTGGGTGTAAGTGTATGTAAGTGCATGTAAGTGCGTGTAAATACATGTAAGTGCTTGTAAGTAGGTCTAAGTATGTGTAAGTGTGTGTAAGTGCGTGTAAGTGCATGCGTGTAAGTGCGTGTGTGTAAGTCCGTGCATGTAAGTTCGTGTAAGTACATGTAACTGCGTAGAAGTGTGTATAAGTGCGTTAAGTATGTGTATGTGCCTGTAAGTATATGTAAGTGTGTATAAGTGTGTGTAAGTACGTGAAAGTGTGTGTTTGTGTGTGTGAGTGCGTGTAAGTGTGTGTAAGTGCATGTAAGTGCGTATAAGTGCGTGTAAGTGCGTGTAAGTGCGTGTAAGTGCATGTAAGTGCGTGTATATGCACGTAAGTACGTGTAAGTGCATGTAAGCATGTGTAAGTGTGTATAAGTACATATAAGTGCGTACATGTAAGTGCGTGCATGTAATTTCATGCATATAACTGCGTGTAAGTGCGTGTAACTGCGTATAAGTACGTATATGTGTGTATAACTGTGTATAAGTGCATGTTAGTGCGTGTAAGTGTGTCTAAGTTCATGTAAGTTCGTGTAAGTATGTATAAGTGCGTGTAAGTGCGTGTAAATGCATGTAAGTACGTGTAAGTGCGTATAAATGCGTGTAAGTGCGTGTAAGTGTGTGTAAGTGCGTGTCAGTGTATGTAAGTGCGTGTAACTGTATGTAAGTATGTGTAAGTACGTCTAAGTGCGTGTAGGTGCGTGTAAGTACGTATAAGTGCGTGTAAGTGCGTATAAGTGCGTGTAAGTGCATGTGAGCGCATGTAAGTGCGTGTAAGTATGTGTAATTGTGTGTAAGTGCGTATAAGTACGTGTAAGTGTGTTTGAGTACGTGTAAGTGTGTGTATGTGCATGTAAGTTTGTGTAAGTACGTGTAAGTGTGTGTAAGTGCATGTAAGTGCGTGTAAGTGCGTGTAACTGCGTGTAACTTCATGTAACTATGTGTAAGTGCGTGTCAGTGTGTGTAAGTGCGTGTAAGTGCATATAAGTATATGTAGGTATGTGTAAGTGCATGTAAGTACGTGTAAGTGCGTGTAAGTTTGTGTAATTATGTCTAAGTGTGTGTAAGTGTGTGTAAGTACGTGTAAGTGTGTGTAAGTGCATGTAAGTGTGTGTAAGTGTATGGAAGTGCATTTAAAAGTGTGTAAGTGTGTATATGTGCGTATACAAGTATGTAAGTGCGTGTAAGAATGTGTAAGTGCGTGTAAGTACTTGTAACTGCGTGTACGTGCGTGTAAGTGTGTGTACGTGCGTGTAAGTATGTGTATGTGCGTGTAAGTGCATGTAAGTGTGTGTAAGTGCGTGTAAGTGCATGTAAGTATGCGTAAGTGCGTGTAAGTGTGTGTAAGTGCGTGTAAGTGTTTGTAAGTATGTGCAAGTATGTGTAAGTGCATATAAGTGCGTGTAAGTGCATGTAAGTACGTGTAAGTGCATGTAAGTGTGTGTAAGTGCGTCTAAGTACATATAAGTGTGTGTAAGTGCCTGTAACTGCGTGTAAGTGCATGTAATTTCGTGTTAGTTTGTGCAAGTGTGCATAAGTGTCTGTAAGTGCATGTAAGTGTGTGTAAGTATGTGTACATGTGTGTAAGTACGTGTAAGTGAATGTAAGTATGTGTAAGTGCGTGTAAGTGCGTGTAAGTATGTGGAAGTGCATGAAAGTACGCGTAAGTGCACTTAAGTGCGCGTAAGTGCGTGTAAGTGTGTATAAGTGCATGTAAGTGTGTGTAAGTGTGTGTAAGTGCATGGAAGTGCATGTAAATACGTGTAAGTGCGTGTAAGTGCGTATAAGTGTGTGTAAGTGTGTGTAAGTATATGCAAGTGCATTTATGTGTGTATAAATGCGTGCAAGTACGTGCAAGTGCATGTAAGTACGTGTAAGTGTGTGTAAGTACGTGTAAGTACTTGTAAGTGCGTGAAAGTATGTGTAATTGCGTGGAAGTGCATAAAAGTGTATGTAAATTTGTGTAAGTGTGTGTAAGTGCGTATAAGTGTGGGTAAGTGCGTGGAAGTGCGTGTAAGTGTGTGCGTGTAAGTGCGTGCATGTAAGTGCGTGCATGTAAGTGCATGTAAGTGCGTGTAACTATGTATAAGTGCGTAGAAGTGCGTCTTAGTGTGTATTAGTGCGTGAAAGTGCGTGTAAGTGTGTGTAAGTGCGTGTAAGTGCGTGTAAGTGTATGTAAGTGCGTGTAAGTGTGTGTAAATATGTATAAGTGTGTGTAAGTGTGTGTAAGTGTGTGTAAGTACGTTCAAGTGTGTGGAAGTGTGTTCAAGTGCGTCCACGTGCGTGTAAGTACGTAAAAGTGTGTGCAACTGTGTAGAACTGCGTGTTAGTGCGTGTAAGTGTGTGTAAGTGTGTGTAAGTGCGTATAATTGTGTGTAAGTGTGTGTAAGTGCATGTAAGTGCATGTAAGTGCATGTTAGTGCATGTAAGTGCATGTAAGTAAGTATAAGTGCGTATAAGTGCGTGTAAGTATGTATATGTGCGTGTAAGTGCATGTAAGTACGTGTAAATGGGTGTAAGTGCGTTTAAGTGCGTGTAAGTACGTGTAACTGCATGTAACTACGTGTAAGTGCGTGTAAGTGTGTGTAAGTGCGTATAAGTGCGTGTAAGTACGTGTATGTATGTGTAAGTGTGCGTAAGTACGTGTAAGTGCATGTAGGTGTGTGTACGTGCATGTAAGTGCGTGTAAGTGTGTGTAAGTGTTTGTAAGTGTATGTAAGTGTATGTAAGTGCGTGTAAGTGCGTGTATCCGCATGTAACTACGTGTAAGTGCGTGTAAGTACGTGTAAGTGCATGTAAGTGCGTGTAACTGTGTGTAAGTGCGTGTAAGTGTGTAAGTACGTGTATGTGCATCTAAGTGTGTGTAAGTGCGTGTTAGTGTATGTAAGTGTATGTAAGTGCGTTTAAGTGCGTGAAACTACGTGTATCTGCGTGTAACTACATGTAACTATGTGTAAGTGTGTGTAAGTGCGTGTAAGTGCGTGTAAGTACGTATACGTATGTGTAGGTACGTGTAAGTGCATGTAAGTACGTGTAAGTACGTGTAAGTGTGTGTAAGTATGTGTAAGTGTGTGTAAGTGTATGTAAGTACGTGTAAGTGCGTGTAAGTGCGTGTAAGTGTTTGTAAGTGTGTGGAAGTGCATGTAAGTGCATGTAAGTGTGTATAAGTGCGTGTAAGTGTGTGTAAGTGCGTGTAAGTACGTGTAAGTACGTGTAAGTACCTGTAACTGTATGTAAGTGTGTGTAAGTGTATGTAAGTACGTGAAAGTGCGTGTAAGTGCATGTAATTGCGTGTAAGTATATGTAAGTGCTTGTAATTACGTATAAGTACATGTCAGTGCGTGTAAGTGCGTTTAAGTACATGTAAGTACGTATAAGAACGTACAAGTACGTGTAAGTGTGTGTACGTGCGTGTAAGTGCATGTAAGTGTGTAAGTGCGTGTAAGTGCATGTAAGTGCGTCTAAGTACGTGAAAGTGTGTATAAGTGTGTGTAACTACGTATATGTGCATGTAACTGCATGTAAGTGTCTGTAAGTACGTGTAAGTGTGTATAAGTGCGTGTAAGTGCATGTAAGTGTGTGTAAGTACGTGTAAGTGTGTGTAAGTACGTGTTAGTACGTATAAGTGTGTGTAAGTGCGTGTAAGTGCATGTAAGTATGTGTAAGTGCATGTAAGTACGCGTAAGTGCACGTAAGTACGTGTAAGTATGTGTAAGTGCGTATAAGTGTGTGTAAGTGTGTGTAATTATGTGCAAGTGCATGTAAGTGCATGTAAGTGCATGTAACTGCGTATAAGTGCGTATAAGTATGTGTAAGTGCGTGTAACTACGTGTAAGTACGTGTAAGTGTGTGTAAGTGTGTGTAAGTGCGTGTAAGTGCATGTAAGTGCGTGTAAGTGTGTGTAAGTGTGTGTAAGTATGTGTAAGTGTGTGTAAGTGTGTGTACGTATGTGCAAGTACGTAGAAGTACATACAAGTGCGTGCAAGTGCATGTAAGTACGTGTAAGTACGTGCAAGTACGTATAAGTTCGTGTAAGTGCGTGTAACTTCATGTACGTGCGTGTAAGTGCGTGTTAGTGCATGTAAGTATGTATAAGCGAGTGTAAGGGTATGTAAGTGCGTGTAAGTGCGTGTAAGTGCGTGTAAGTGCGTGTAAGTACGTGTAAATGCGTGTAAGTACGTGTAACTGTATGTAACTACGTGTAACTGTGTGTAAGTACTTGTAAGTGCGTGTAAGTACGTGTGAGTGCGTGTTAGTGCGAGTTAGTGTGTGTAAGTGCATATAAGTGTGTGTAAGTGCGTGTAAGTGTCTGTAAGTGCGTGGAACTGCACGTAAGTATATGTAAGTGCGTATGAGTGCATGTAAGTATGTGTAAGTGCGTGTAAGTGCATATAATTGAGTGTAAGTGTGTGTAAGTGCGTGTAAGTGCATGTAAGTGTATGTAAGTGCGTGTAAGTGTGTGTAAGTGCCAGTAAGTGTGTGTAAGTGCATTTAAATGCATATAAGTGTGTGTAAGTGCGTGTAAGTGTGTATACGTACGTGTGAGTGCGTGTAAGTGTGTGTAAGTGTGTATAAGTACGTATAAGTATGTGTAACTGCATGTAACTGTGTGTAAGTGCATGTAACTACGTGTAACTGTGTGTAGCTGCGTGTAAGTACGTGAAAGTGTGTCTAAGTACGTGTAAGTACGTGTAAGTGCGTGTAAGTGCGTGTAATTGCATGTAAGTGTGTGTAAGTGCGTGTAAGTGTGTGTAAGTGTGTGTAAGTGTGTGTAAGTACTTGCAAGTATGTGGAAGTGCGTGCAAGTATGTGCAAGTGCGTGTAAGTACGTGTAAGTATGTGCAAGTGTATGTAAGTGCGTGCAAGTGCATGAAGGTACGTATAAGTGCGTGTAAGTGTGTGTAAGTGCATGTTAGTGTGTGTAAGTATTTGTAAGTGCGTGTAAGTGGGTGTAAATGCATGTAAGTGCGTATAACTGTGTGTAACTACGTGTAACTGCGTGTAAGTGCTTGTAAGTACGTGTAAGTGCCTGTGAGTACGTATAAGTGCATGTAAGTGTGTATAAGTGCATATAAGTGTGTGTAAGTGTGTGTACGTGTGTGTAAGTACCTGTAAGTGTGTAACTGCGTGGAACTGTGTATAAGTGTGTGTAAGTGCGTGTAAGTGCATGTAAGTATGTTCAAGTGCGTGTAAGTGCGTATAATTGTGTGTAAGTGCGTGCAAGTGTGTGTAAATGCATGAAAGTGTATATAAGTTTGTGTAAGTGTGTGTAAGTGCCTGTAAGTGCGTGTAAGTGCATGCAAGTACGTATAAGTGCGTGTAAGTGCGTGTAAGTGTGTATACGTGCATATAAGTGCATGTAAGTACGTGTAAGTGTGTGTAAGTGCGTGTAAGTACGTGTAAGTACGTGTACCTGCGTGTAACTGCATGTAACTGCGTGTAACTGTGTGTAAGTGTGTATAAGTATGTGAAAGTGTATGTAAGTACGTGTAAGTGCGTGTAAGTGGCTGTAATTGCATGTAAGTGCGTGTATGTACGTGTAAGTGTGTATAAGTATGTGTAAGTGCGTGTAAGTGCGTGTACGTGCGTGTAAGTACGTGTAAGTGTGTATAAGTGCGTGTAACTGCGTGTAACTGCGTGTAACTGCACATAAGTACGTGTAAGTGCGTGTAAGTGTGTGTAAGTGCGTGTAAGTGCGTATAAGTACGTGTAAGTGTGTGTAAGTGCATGTAACTGCATGTAAGTGCGTGTAAGTGCGTGTAAGTGCATGTAAGTGCGTGTAAGTGCGTGTAAGTGCGTGTAAGTACGTGTAAGTATGTGTAAGTACGCGCAAACGTGTGTAAGTACGTGTAAGTGCGTGTAAGTGCGAGTAAGTATGTGTAAGTACGTATAAGTGTGTGTAAGTACGTATAAGTGCGTATAAGTACGTGTAAGTGTATGTAAATGCGTGTAAGTACGTATAAGTGTGTGTAAGTACATGTACGTAAGTGTAAGTGTGTGCAAGTATGTGTAAGTGCGTGTAAGTGCGTGTAAGTGCTTGTAAGTACGTGTAAGTGCGTGTAAGTGCGTGTAAGTGCATGTTAGTGTGTGTCAGTGGGTATAAGTGCGTGTAAGTGCGCGTAAGTACGTGTAAGTGCGTATAAATACGTGTGAGTATCTATAAGTTCGTGTAAGTTCGTGTAAGTGAGTGTAAGTATGTATAAGTACGTGTAAGTACGTGTCAATGGGTGTAAGTGGATGTAAGTGTGTGTAAGTGTGTGTAACTGTGTGTAACTGTGTGTAACTACGTGTAAGTGCGTGTAAGTGCATGTAAGTGCATATAAGTGTGTGTAAGTGCGAGTAAGAGTGTGTAAGTGTGTGTAAGTATGTGTAAGTGTGTATACGTACGATTTAGTACGTGTAAGTACGTATAAGTGTGTGTAAGTGCGTATAAGTGCATGTAAGTGTGTGTATGTGTGTGTAAGTACCTGTAAGTATGTGTAAGTGTGTGTAAGTGCATGTAAGTGTGTTTAAGTGCGTGTAACTGCGTGTAAGTGCGTATAAGTACGTGCAAGTGCTTATATAAGTGTGTGAGTGCATGTAAGTGTGTTTAAGTGCATGTAACTGCGTGTAAGTGCGTATAAGTATGTGCAAGTGTGTTTAAGTGCGTGTAACTGTGTGTAAGTGCGTATGTAAGTGCGTATAAGTGCGTCTAAGTACGTGTAAGTGCGTGTAAGTGCTTGTAAGTGTGTGTAAGTGCGTGTAAGTACGTGAAAGTATGTGCACGTACTTACACGTACTTACACATACTTACATGCACTTACACGCACTTACACATACTTACATATAGTTACACGCAGTTACATGCAGTTACATGCACTTACACACACTTACACGTACTCACACGTACTTACATGCACTTACAAATAATTACACGCACGTACGTACAATTACACGCACTTACACGCACTAATATGTACTTACACATACTTACACGCTGTTATATGTACTTACACGCACTTTTACGCACTTACACGTACTTACACACACTTACGTGGACTTACACGCACTTACACACAGTTACACATAGTTACACGCAGTTACACGCACATACACACACTTACACACACTTAGACACACTTACACGTACTTACACGTACTTACACGTACTTATACATAGTTACATGAACTTACACACACTTACCCATACTTACATGCACTTACACGCACTTACACGCACTTACACACACTCTCACGTACTAACACGCACTTACACACACTTACACATACTTACACACACTTACACGTACTTACACACACTTACAAAAACTTTCACGTAGTTACACATACTTACATGCACTTACACGTACTTATACGCACTTACACACTGTTACACACACTTGCACGCACTTACACGCACTTACACACACTTAAACGCACTTACAGGCACGTACACGTACTTACACTTACTTACACATAGTTACACGTACGTGCACGCACTTACACGTACTTACACGTACTTACATGCACTTACATGCACTTAGACGCACTTATACACACTTACACGTACTTACACGCACTTACACACCTTTACACGCACTTACACATACTTATACGTACTTACACATACTTATACGTACTTACACGCACTTACGCACACTTACACGCACTTACACACCCTTATACATACTTACACACACTTATATGTACTTACACGTACTTAAACACACTTACACCCACTTACACGTACTTACACGCACTTACATGCACTTACACATACTTACACACACTTACACGCACTTATACACACTTACAAGCACTTACACATACGTACACGTATTTACACACACTTACACGCACTTACACATACTTACACATACTTACACACACGTACATGCACTTATCCGTACTTGCACGTACGTGTACGCACTTACACGCACTTACAAGCACTTACACGCACTTAAACATACTTCTACACACATATACGTACTGAGACGCACTTACACACACTTACGCTCACCTACGCACACTTGCACACACTTATAAACACTTACATGCACTTATACGCAATTACATGAAGTTACACACTTCTACACGCACTTACATGCATTTACACGTACGTATACACACTTACACATACTTACAAGCACTTACAAGCACGTACACGTACTTACACACACTTACACGCAGTGACATGCACTTACACACACTTACATGCACTTACAAGCACTTACACACACTTACACACACTTACACATACTCACACGCAGTTCCACATAGTTACATGCACTTACACGCAATTACCCTTACTTACAATCACTTACGTGCACTTACACGCACTTACGCATACTTACACACACTTACACACACTTCCACGTACTTATAAGCACTTACACATACTTACACACACTTACATGCACTTACACACACTTACACATACTTACATGCACTTACACGTACTTACACGTACTTACACAGACTTACACATACTTACAATTACTTACGTATACTTACGCACACATACGCACACTTACACACACTTACGCGTACTTACACGTACTTACACCTACTTACACGTACTTACACACGGTTACACGCACTTACACGCACTTACACATACTTACATGCACTTACACGCACTTATACACACTTACACGCACTTACAAGCACTTATACGTACTTACATGCAATTACACACACTTACACATACTTACACACACGTACATGCACTTACCCGCACGTACGCGTACTTACATATACTTACACATACTTATACGTACTTATATGTACTTATACACACTTACACGCACTTACATACACTTAGATGTACTTACACACACTTACACACACTTACACACACTTACACAAATGTATACACACTTACACACACTTACACATACTTACACGCATTCACATGCACTTATACGCACTTACACGCACTTACACGCACTTACACACACTTACGTGCACTTACACGCACTTACATGCACTTACACACACTGACACGCACTTACACGCACTTATACATACTTACACGCACTTACATGCACGTGTATGCACTTACATGCACTTACACGCACTTCTATGCACTTACACGCACCTACAAGCACTTACACACACTTACATGTACTTACATACACTTAAACATACTTAGACGCACTTACACATACTTACACACACTTACACGCACTTACACGCAGTTACACGCAGTTATATGCATTCATACACACTTACACACACTTACACACACTTATACACACTTACACACACTTACACAAACTTACACGTACTTACACACACTTACATGCACTTACACGTACTTACACACACTTACACGTACTTACGTGCACTTACACGCAGTTATACGTAGTTACATGTACTTACACGCACTTATACACACTTACACATACTTACACGTACTTACACACACTTAGACGCACTTATATGCACTTACACGTACTTACACGCACTTACACACAGTTACACATACTTATACACACTTACACGCACTTACATGCACTTATATGCACTCTCACACACTTACACACACTTACACGCACTTACATGCACTTACACGCATTTACACGCACTTAAACATAATTACACGTACGTATACACACTTACACGCCCTTACACGCACTTACACGCACTTACACATACTTAAACACACTTACACGCACCTACACACACTTACACGCACTTACACGCACTTACACGCACTTACACATACTTGCATGCACTTACACGCAGTCACACGTAGTTACATACACTTGCACACAATTACATGCACTTACACGCACTTACACACATTTACACACACATACAAGCACTTACACGCACTTGCACACACTTATACGTACTTACACGCACTTAAACGTACTTACACGTACTTACGCACACACTCAAGCACACTTACACCCACTTACATGTACTTACACGCACTTATACACACTTACACGCACTTACACGTAGTTACATGTAGTTACACGCACTTACACATACTTACACACACTTACACACACTTACACACACTTACAGGCACTTACACACACTTACACGCACTTACACACTTACACACACTTACACACTCTTATACACATACACACACTTACATGAACTTACACACACTTACACGCACATACATGCACTTACACGCACTTATACGCACTTACATACAGTTACACGTACTTACACGCACTTATACGCACTTACACATACTTACACGCACATACATGCACTTACACATACTTACACGCACTTACACGTACTTACATGCACTTACACGTACTTACATGCACTTATACGAACTTACACGCACTTACACTTACTTATATGCATTTACACGCACTTATACGGACTTACACGCACTTACACGCACTTATACGTACTTACGAGCACTTACACGTACTTACACACACTTACACCCACTTACACGCACTTACACATACTTACACGCACTTACACATACTTACACACACTTACACGCACTTATATGCAGTTAAACATAGTTACACACAGTTACATGCAGTTACACACACTTAGATGTACTAACATGCACTTACACGTACTTACACGCACTTACATGCACTTACACGCACTTACACGCACTTACACGTACATACACACATATACACGCACTTAAACGCACTTATACGCACTTACACACACTTACATGTACTTACACATACTTACACACACTTACACGCACGTACACGCACTTATCCGTACTTGCACATACGTGTACGCACTTACACACACTTACACGCACTTACAAGCACTTACACGCACTTACACGTACTTATACACACATATACGTACTTAGATGCACTTACACACACTTACGCTCACCTACGCACACTTACACACACTTAAACGCACTTACACACACTTACACACACTTACATGCACTTATACGCAATTACATGCAGTTACACACTTCTACACGCACTTACACGCATTTACACGTACGTATACACACTTACACGTACTTACAAGCACTTACAAGCACATACACGTACTTACACGCACTTACACGCAGTGACATGCACTTACACACACTTACACGCACTTACAAGCACTTACACACACTTATACACACTTACACACACTCACACGCAGTTCCACATAGTTACACGCACTTACACGCAATTACACGTACTTACAATCACTTACGTGCACTTACACGCACTTACGCATACTTACACACACTTACACACACTTATACGCACTTATAAGCACTTACAAGTACTTACACACACTAACATGCACTTACACACACTTACACATACTTACATGCACTTACACGTACTTACACGTACTTACACACACTTACACATACTTACTATCACTTACGTGCACTTACGCGCACATACGCACACTTACACGCACTTAAGCATACTTACACGCACTTACACGCACTTACACATACTTACATGCACTT
This sequence comes from Penium margaritaceum, assembly GCA_023375785.1. Lineage (NCBI taxonomy): Eukaryota > Viridiplantae > Streptophyta > Zygnematophyceae > Desmidiales > Peniaceae > Penium > Penium margaritaceum. The sequence goes on from SZWC01018474.1 coordinate 26,263, forward strand.
ACACGCACTTATACACACTTACACGCACTTACAAGCACTTATACGTACTTACGTGCAATTACACACACTAACACGAACTTACACACACGTACATGCACTTACACGCACGTTCGCGTACTTACATATACTTACACATACATATACGTACTTATATGTACTTACACACACTTACACGCACTTACACACACTTAGACGCACTTACACACACTTACACACACTTAAACACACTTACACACATGTATACACACTTATACACACTTACACTTACTTTCACGCACTTACATGCACTTACACGCACTTACACGCACTTACACGCACTTACACACACTTACGTGCACTTACACGCACTTACATGTACTTACACACACTAACACGCACTTACACGCACTTATACATACTTACACGTACTTACATGCACGTACACGCACTTACAAGCACTTACATGCACTTCTATGCACTTACACGCACCTACAAGCACTTACACGCACTTACACGTACTTACATACACTTACACATACTTAGACGCACTTACACATACTTACACGCACTTACACGCACTTACACGCAGTTACACGCAGTTACATGCAGTCATACACACTTACACACACTTACACACACTTATACACACTTACACGCACTTACACACACTTACATGTACTTACACACACTTGCATGCACTTACACGTACTTACACACATTTACATGTACTTACGCGCAGTTACACGCAGTTACACGTAGTTACATGTACTTACACGCACTTATACACACTTACACATACTTACACGTACTTACACGCACTTACACGCACTTATATGCACTTACACGCACTTACACGCACTTACACACAGTTACACATAATTATACACACTTATAAGCACTTACATGCACTTACATGTACTTCCGCGTACTTACACACACTTACACGCAGTTACACATACTTAGACAAAGTTACATGTACTTATACGCACTTACACACACTTAGACGTACGTACACGTACTCAGACGCACTTACACGCACTTACACGCACTTACACGCACTTACACTCACTTACACGCACTTACACGCACTTACACGTACTTATACGCACTCTCACACACTTACACACACTTACATGCACTTACACGTAATTACACCCATTTACACGCACTTACACATAATTACACGTACGTATACGCACTTACACGCCCTTACATGCACTTATACGCACTTACACATGCTTACACGCACTTAGAGCACCTACAGACACTTACACGCACTTACACGCACTTACACGCACTTACACATACTTACACACACTGACACGCAGTTACACGCAGTTACATACACTTACACACACTTACATGCACTTACACGCACTTACACACACTTACACACACATACAAGCACTTACACGCACTTGCACGCACTTATACGTTCTTTCACGCACTTAAACGCACTTACACGTACTTCCATGCACTCAAGCACACTTACACCCACTTACACATACTTACATGCACTTACACGCAGTTACATGTAGTTACATGCACTTACACATACTTACACACACTTACACACACTTACACACACTTACACGCACTTACACACACTTACACGCACTTACACACTTACACACACTTACACACTCTTACACACATACACACACTTACATGCACTTACACACACTTACACGCACTTACATGCACTTACACGCACTTCTACGCACTTACATACACTTACACGTACTTACACGCACTTACACGCACTTACACGTACTTACATGCACATACATGCAGTTACACATACTTACATGCACTTACACGTACGTACATGTACTTTCACGCACTTACATGTACTTATACGAACTTACACGCACTTACACTTACTTATATGCATTTACACGCACTTATACGCACTTACACGCACTTACACGCACTTACACGTACTTACGATCACTTACACGTACTTACACACACTTACACACACATATACACACTTACAGATACTTACATGTACTTACACATACTTACACACACTTACACGCACTTATATGCAGTTAAACATAGTTACACACAGTTACATGCAGTTACACACACTTAGATGTACTAACACGCACTTACACGTACTTACACGCACTTACATGCACTTACACACACTTACACGCACTTACACGTACTTACACACACATACACGCACTTAAATGTTCTTATACGCACTTACACGCACTTATATGTACTTACACGTACTTACACACACTTACACGCACTTACACGCACTTACACGCACTTGCATGCACTTACATGCACTTACACGCAATTATACGCAATTACATGTACTTACACGCACTTACACGTACTTACACGCACTTACACGCAGTTACACTCTGTGACGCATAGTTACACGTACTTACACGCATTTACACACTTCCACGCACGTACACGCACTTACACGCACTTATACGCACGTACACGCACTTACATGCACTTACATGTATTTACTGTTAAAATCAGGATCTGGCCATCAGGGGTTTCCTTGAATCTTCTTGCTCCAGGATTTAGGCACCAGCACAACAAGACTGAGCATCACCAAAAGGTAACCTTTCATTCCCGTTACTGGGTACAAGAAATTGCCTAAACATGGGCAAGTCTCATGAGGAATAGTTAAATGATAACGCCAGAGTTGTGAGCTATATGAGTGGCATGTCTTCCGTTGTAATGGTAGTGGGAATGCTAGCACTTCTGAGGCCTCCAGTGCAAAGGAGAGTGAGCGATGTGTCTTTCGGACGTCTACGCATAGAGTTAGAGTAGGTGAGTGAGGTCGAACTCCTGCCCTTCCACTATTTTCTGAAGCACAGTCGGAGGAACGTCTCCTAGTGTTAGTGAGATACCCCTTTTTATTTATCGTATACCCAACTTCACTTGGAATCTGCCGGGTTGTGATGGCAACCTTTCCAACATACCCCTCCGTGCCACACAATCCGGCAACCCAGCCCCACCCCTCTGTTTGAGCTGACAGGTTTATCGCTTGGAAGCGTTGTTGACGGTTCAAGTCCTGATGCGGTCAAGGAGTTGTGGCGCTGACCGCTACTTGCTGATTTGGTGCGGTCCGCTGCTAGGAGCTGTTGCAAGCTGTTGCGGAATACCGCGAGCTTCTTCAAGCTGCTCAATGCTGCTGGGAGCCGCTGATGTTCGCTGCTTGCAGCTGATGTTGCTTTCGACTTCTACCTGCTGTCTTCAGCTTGCTGCTGCTGATTTCCATGGCTCGCCGCTTGCTGACCCTGCTTGCCGCTGCAGCTTGGCACTGCTCGTTCGTGTGTGCTGCTGTTTTCCATTTCTTGTCGCTGAAGTTTGCTGCTGCTCGCTGCTGTATACCGACGCTCGCTGCTGCTGTTTTGCCACTTACTCGCCGCTTCTTGCCGTTGCTGTCCTCAGCCTCTCACTCCTCCCCATTCCTGCTGTTATCCGCGGCTTTCCACATAGTGCCCCTGCTTGCCACTGCAGTTTGCGTGCCGATATTCGCCCGTACTGCTCGCTGAAGCTCGCTGCTGTTCGCCGCAGCTTGCCGCTGCTCATCGCCGATCTCGGATGTTCGCCCTTTCCGGATTCATCTCTTTGCACTGCTGCCAGTTGTTTACTGTTTCTACTGAGCAATCCAGTGTTGCCATGACTACTACAACTGCCCTTTTTCTTCTGCCGTCCATGGCTTATCCAGTACTGGCTTGTGGCGTCTCCGCTGCTGTGCTGCTGGTCCACTGTGGGTCATCTGCATGTTAACTGCTTTGGTCGCTGCTTCCGTCAGCTCAGTCCAATTTGTTGCTCCCGGTGTCAGCTGCTACCCTTCACTGCATCTCGTCAACTCGCCTGAGGAGAGGCCATGCTCTAGTCTCTGCTGATGCTGTCCTATCATGCTTCCTACTGCTTCTCCTCTTTGTGGCTGCTGCCCCCTACTGCTCACCAACTCTTGTCGCTGCTTGCCTCTGCTTCTCCGCTGCTGCTTCTCTTGCTCTCTCGGCCGCTGCTTCTCGCTGCTCATGCTCTTTCTTCTGCTTTCCTACTAGAATGCTGCTAGTCCGCTGCTGGTCCATTGCTGATCTGCTGCTGGTCCATCGCTTGTGCTGCCTACCCACAGTTTCCGTTGCATGCTATCCGCTGCCCACTTTTGTCTGCCGCTGCTCATACTGCTGCTGGTGGTTTGGCTAGCTAGCGCCAGCCATACCCCTCCGCAAAGGTCAGAGTGCCAAGCAGCAGAAACAGAGAGAAAAAGAAACAGAAAAGGAAGGCTCTCATGCGCCTTGCAGCACACCCTCCTCCAGTCCCAACGCCTCATATGGGGGGGAACAGGAGACCAAC
>SZWC01018474.1:30816-56581 GCA_023375785.1 Penium margaritaceum
AAAAAAAAAGGAACAAAGAACAAAAGAATCAAGCATCTTCCATGGAAAACATATTTCTTCCCTTCTGGTGCGGGTGGAAGGGCTCGCAAGACGAAAGATTTCCCCTCCGTGCGAGTCCATCCACCCTGCACATTACGGTAGTGGATTGGACTGCTCAAACCATGACCAGAACTTTCTGGAGATGGGGTACGGGGACGAGTAGAGTTGACGATGCAATATACTGCCTGAAGTTGAAGGCGGCGCAGAAGTTTGAAGTTGTTGACCTACTGGTCCACCTGACATGGAGAAGTTTGTGGCTGTTGCTGAGGCCAAAGTAGGTATTGCGGTGAATGAAGAGGAAGCTGACACCGAAACCAGTGATTCTGAGACTAAAGCCGCTGAAGCTTTGGTCTTGCATGAAGTCAAGAAAGAGACAGCTGATGCTGAAGGTGAAGGTGCCGTGGGTGAAGTTTCGGCTGAAGGTGTTGAAGATGGTGATGTCGGAGGCGGAAGCGGTTTTGCTGAAGAAGTCAAATTTGACGTCACAGCCCATATTGGAGTTGAACTGGAGGATCCCGCCGCAGGAGACGTTGTGGAGCATGAAGTAGGAGAACATGATCTTAACACGGGAGTTGATGGAATCAAGCGGGGGGCTGAAGTAGAGGCTGAGGCTTCCACTGCTGAAACAGAGTCTCTAAAAACCCTGGCTTCGGTTGAGTTGGATGGAGATGTTAAGGCAGAAAGACCATCTGAAACTGAAGGTAGACACAAAAGTTCAGTTGAGAAGGCGACTTCATGAAGTTCAATCTCCTTGCTTTCTTCCACAGGCTTTGATCCCACAGTTGATGCAGGCTTGATTGGTGCGGCGGGGACCACATTTTTTCTTGAAGAAGTTTCTGAATCTGAGAATGTTGAAGTGCGCGCAGCCAGGGCTGCTCTGATAGCCGGCACAAAGGCTGTTGTAAGTGCCTCTACAGCTGATGGTTGGAACTCATGTCGGTGACTGCTGCCTCTACCGCAACTGTTGCTACTGGGTACAGCTGCCATGGTAGACGTTAGTGATTCATGTCGCTGTTCTTCTTGATGCTTCTTCTTCTGCTTTGATTTGCGAACAGGACATAAATGTCGGACATGACCATAGCTATTGCAGCTCCAGCAAATCCCTTGAAATTGCACCTGTCTTTTTCCGCTCAATTCCGTCTGTGTATGTGATGGTCCTACTCCATTTGAGGTGCATGCGAACCCTTTTAGTTTTGGTGCAGAATCCAAGGGTCCAGTGAGACCAAGGTCATGCTTGTCAGCGCAAATGACTTCACTGATGAGTGCTTGAAGATCAGAGAAGTCTTTGCGTTCTGACAGGGAGTCGTGCAGATGAATTGGTTCTGAGAAGCGCTGAATGTAATGGTCTCGTCCAGTGCCATGGAGACGTTCCGGAAGTGACTGGAGCAGTATCAGGGCAAAGTCCCATGACGATACGGTCTCACCAAGGTCTTGAAGTTGATCAGCGATTGATTTCAGAAACAATATGTGATCGGAAAGCCTCTGATTTTTCTTCACCCGTGAAAAGTTCAGTTTCCGCCAGAGCTCGTCCATCACCACTGCATCTGTTTTGATCACAAAAGATCTGAGTGCTTGCCAAGCGATCCAATGATCATCTGAAGGGTTATTTTCCTGAAGTAGAATCCTGTATTTCAGAGACACATGCTGCCCAATCAGAGATAATGCAATGTCTTGCCTCCTTCTAAGATCTTGTGTCACTGCACACCGGCAGCTGTGCGACTCAGATCCCACAACGCTCCAGAGGTCTTGCGACATAAGAAGCAGTTTCATGGAAAATGCCCACTGATGATAAGATTCACCGTCAAAAATAGGCACATCAAGAGAATTCGTCACATGCGCTCCTTTCTGCCCCATGATGCTGCGCACACCTGCTGCCTCTGCTGATGCTGCTTCTCTTGCAAGTAAATGCTGCCGGAAAGGAAATCAAGACTGAATCTTCACATCACAAGCTGTAGAGAACTCGGCTGTCACCTTACGTCAACCTTGAAGCCAAACTGGCAGCCCATACCAGCCAGAAAAACCAGGCCTCAAAAAAACGAAGTGGCTGGCTCACTTCCAACGGCAAAGATTTCCCAAACCGCCAGCAGAAGTGGTGGGCGCCACCTCCTCAACTTCCTCCTCCTCCCAGATTCTTGGAAGGCAGATTCAAGTTGACATGTTGGCCCCTGTGCTCCGATATCACAAGTTAAAATCAGGATCTGGCCATCAGGGGTTTCCTTGAATCTTCTTGCTCCAGGATTTAGGTCCCAGCACAACAAGACTGAGCATCACCAAAAGGTAACCTTTCATTCCCGTTACTGGGTACAAGAAATTGCCTAAACATGGGCAAGTCTCATGAGGAATAGTTAAATGATACCGCCAGAGTTGTGTGCTATATCAGTGGCATGTCTTCCGTTGCAATGGTAGTGGGAATGCTAGCACCTCTGAGGCCTCCAGTGCAAAGGAGAGCAAGCGATGTGTCTTTCGGACGTCTACACATAGATTTAGAGTAGGTGAGTGAGGTCGAACTCCTGCCCTTCCACTATTTTCTGAAGCACAGTCGGAGGAACATATCCTAGTGTTACAGAGATACCCCTTTTTATTTATCGTATACCCAACTTCACTTGGAATCTGCCGGGTTGTGATGGCAACCTTTCCAACAGTTACACGCACTTACACACACTTACATGCACTTACACGCACTTGCACGCAGTTACGTGCAGTTACACGTACTTACACGTGCTTACACATACTTCCACGCATGTACACACACTTACACGTACTTACGCATACTTACATGCACTCACACGCACTTACGTGCACTTATATGCACTTACATGCAATTGCACGCACTTAGATGCACTTACACATACTTACACGCACTTCTATGCACTGAGACGCACTTACATGCACTGACGCACACTTACACGCACTTATACGCACTTACGCATAATTACAAACACTTACACGCACTTACACGAACTTACACAGACTTATACGCACTTACATGTACTTACACGTACTTACACGCACTTAGACACACTTAGAAGCACTTACACGCACTTACACACACTTACACACACTTACATGCACGTACACGCACTTACATTCACTTACACGCACTTACACGTACTTAAACGCACTTACACGCACTTACACATACTTATATGCACTTACACGCACGCACTTACACGCACATACTTAAACGCACTTACACGCACTTATACGCAATTATATGAACTTACACGCACTTACACACATTTACACACACTTACACACAATTACACGCACTTATATGCACTTACACGCACTTACACACACTTACACGTACTTACTCACACTTACACGCACTTACACGCACTTGCATGTACTTGCACGCACTTGCACATACTTACACGTACTTACACGCACTTACACATACTTACATGCACTTACACGCACTTACATGCACTTACATGCACTTACACGCACTTATATGCACTTACACACACTTACACCCACTTACACGCATTTACACACACTTACATACGTGCATTTGTGTGTAACTGTGTGTAACTGCGTGTAGGTACGTGTAAGTGTATCTAAGTGCGTATATGTGCGTATAAGTGTGTGTAAGTGCATGTAAGTGCGTGTAAGTGTGTGTAAGTGCATGTAAGTATGTGTAAGTGCGTGTAATTGCGTGTAAGTACGTGTAAGTATGTGTAAGTGCGTGTAAGTACTTATAAGTACGTGTAAGTATGTGGAAGTACGTGTAAGTACATGTAAGTACGTGTAAGTGCGTGTAAGTATGTGTAAGTGTGTGTAAGTGTGTGTAAGTGCGCTTAAGTGCGTGTAAGTGCGTGTAAGTGCATGTAAGTACGTGTAAGTGCATGTAAGTGCGTGTAAGTGCGTGTAAGTATGTGTAAGTACGTGTAAGTATGTGTAAGTGCATGTAAGTGCGTGTAAGTATGTGTAAGTGCGTGTAAGTGCGTGTTAGTGCGTGTAAGTGCATGTAACTGCGTGTAATTGCGTGTAAGTGTGTATAAATACGTGTGAGTACATGCAAGTGCGTGTAAGTATGTGTAAATGTGTGTAAGTGCATGTAAGTGCGTGCACGTGCATGTAAGTGCGTGTAAGTGTGTGTAAGTATGTGTAAGTGCATGTAAGTGCGTGTAATTGCATGTAATTACTTGTAATTGCGTGTGAGTGTGTATAAATGTGTTTAAGTACGTGTGAGTGCATGTAAGTACGTGTAAATGTGTGTAAGTACGTGTAAGTGCGTGTAAGTGCATGTAAGTGTGTGTAAGTGCATGTAAGTATGTGTAAGTGTGTGTAAGTGCATGTAAGTACGTAAACGTATGTGTAAGTACGTGTGAGTGTGTGTGAGTGTGTGAGAGTACGTGTGATTGCATGTAAGTGCGTGTAAGTGTGTGTAAGTGTGTGTAAGTGTGTATAAGTGCGTTTAAGTGTGTGTAAGTGCATGTAAGTGCATGTAAGTATGTATAAGTGCGTGTAAGTGCGTGTAAGTGTGTGTAAGTATGTGTAAGTGTGTGTAAGTGTGTGTAACTACATGTAACTATGTGTAAGTGTGTGTAAGTGCGTGTGTGTGTATGTGCGTGTAAGTGTAGGTAAGTGCGTGTAAGTGTGTGTAAGTGTGTGTATGTGTGTGTAAGTGGGTATAAGTGCGTGTAAGTGTGTGTAAGTGCATGTAAGTGCGTGTAAGTATGTGTAAGTGCTTGCAACTGCGTGTAAGTGTGTGTAAGTTCATGTAACTACGTGTAAGTACGTGTAAGTGCATGTAAGTACATATAAGTACGTGTAAGTGTGTGTTAGTTCATGAAAGTACATGTAATTGCGTGTAAGTGTGTGTAAGTGTGTGTACGTACGTGTAAGTGCGTGTAAGTGCGTGTAAGCGCATGTAAGTGCGTGCGTGTAAGTAAGTGTGTGTAAGTGCGTATAAGTGTGTGTAAGTATGTGTAAGTACGTGTAAGTGTGTGTAAGTGCGTGTAAGTGTGTATAACTGCATGTAAGTGTGCGTAAGTGCGTGTAAGTGCGCGTACGTGTGCGTAAGTACGTGTAAGTGCGTGTAAGTACGTGTAAGTACATGTAAGTGCGTATAAGTAGGTATAAGTGCGTGTAAGTGCGTATAAGTGCGTGTAAGTGCGTGTAAGTGCGTGTAAGTATGTGTAAGTGCGTGTAAGTATGTAAAAGTGTGTGTAAGTGTGTGTAACTGCGTGTATCTGCGTGTAAGTGTGTGTAAGTGCGTGTAAGTACGTGCAAGTGCGTGTAAGTGGGTGTAAGTATGTATAAGTACGTATAAGTATGTGTAAGTGCGTATAAGTGTGCATCATTAAGTGTAAGTGTGTGTACGTGTGTCTAAGTGTGTGTAAGTGCATGTAAGTACATGTAAGTGTGTGTAAGTGCGTGTAAATGTGTGTAAGTGTGTGTAAGTACGTGTAAGTACGTGTAAGTGCGTGTAAGTACATATAAGTGCATGTAAGTGTGTGTAAGTGCGTATAAGTATGTGTTACTGTGTGTAACTACGTATAAGTGCGTGTAAGTATGTGTAAGTGTGTGTAACTGCATGTAAGTGCGTGTAAGTATATGTACGTACGTGTAAGTGTGTTTAAGTATCCATACGTGTATGTACGTGTAAGTGCGTGTAAGTATGTGGAAGTGCATGTAAGTGCGTGTAAGTGCGTGTAAGTACGTGTAAGTACGTATACGTACGTGCAAGTGCGTGTAACTGAGTGTAACTGCGTGTAGGTGTGTGTAAGTGTATCTAAGTGCGTATAACTATGTATAAGTGTGTGTATGTGCATGTAAGTGCGTGTAAGTGTGTGTAAGTGCATGTAAGTATGCGTAAGTGCGTTTAATTGCGTTTAAGTACGTGAAAGTGTGTGTAAGTGCCTGTAAGTGTGTATAAGTACGTGTAAGTATGTCTAAGTACGTGTAAGTGCATGTAAGTGTGTGTAAGTGCGTGTAAGTATGTGTAAGTGCGTGTAAGTGTGTGTAAGTGTGCTTAAGTGCGTGTAAGTGCGTGTAAGTGCATGTAAGTACGTGTAAGTGCATGTAAGTACGTGTAAGTGCGTGTAAGTATGTGTAAGTGCGTGTAAGTGCGTGTAAGTGCATGTAAGTGTGTGTAAGTATGTGTAAGAGCGTGTAAGTGCATGTAAGTGCGTGTAAGTGCGTGTAAGTGCGTATAAGTGCATGTAATTACGTGTAAGTACCTGTAAGTATGTGTAAGAGCGTGTAAGTGCATGTAAGTTTGTGTAAGTACGTGTAAGTGCGTGTAATTGCGTGTAAGTGTGTATAGATGCGTGTAAGTACGTGTAAGTGCATGCAAGTATGTGTAAATGTGTGTAAGTGCATGTAAGTGCGTGCAAGTGCGTGAAAGTGCGTGTAAGTGTGTGTAAGTGTGTGTAAGTATGTGTAAGTACGTGTAAGTGCGTGTAAGTGCGTGTAAGTACTTAAAATTGCGTGTAAGTGTGTGTAAATGCGTGTAAGTACGTGCAAGTGTGTATAAGTACGTGTAAATGTGTATAAGTTCGTGTAAGTGTGTGTAAGTACATGTAAGTGCGTGTAAGTGCATGTAAGTATGTGTTAGTGCATGTAAGTGCATGTAAGTGTGTAAACATATGTGTAAGTACGTGTGAGTGCGTTTGAGTATGTGTGAGTATGTGTGATTGCGTGTAAGTGTGTGTAAGTGTGTGTAAGTGTGTGTAAGTGTGTGTAAGTGCATATAAGTACGTTTAAGTGTGTGTAAGTGCATGTAAGTGCGTGTAAGTGTGTGTAACTGCCCGTAACTACATGTAAGTGCGTGTAAGTACGTATAAGTGCGTGTAAGTGCATGTAAGTGCGTGTAAGTGCATGTAAGTGCGTGTAAGTGTGTGTAACTGCGTGTAACTATGTGTAAGTGTGTGTAAGTGCGTATAAGTGTGTGTATGTGTGTGTAAGTGCGTATAAGTGCACGTAAGTGTGTGTAAGCGCATGTAAGTGCGTTTAAGTGTGTGTAAGTACTTGTAACTGCGTGTAAGTGTGTGTAAGTGCATGTAAGTGCGTGTAAGTGCGTGTAAGTGCATGTAAGTGCGTATAAGTGCGTGTAAGTGTGTGTCAGTGCATGTAAGTGCATGTAAGTGCGTGTAAGTGTGTGTAAGTGCATGTAAGTACGTGTAAGTGCGTGTAAGTGTGTGTAAGCGCATGTAAGTGTGTGCGTGTAAGTAAGTGCATGTAAGTGCCTGTAAGTGTGTGTAAGTACGTGTAAGTACGTGTAACTGTGTGTAAATGCGTTTAAGTGCGTATAAGTGCATGCAAGTGCGTGTAAGTGCATGTAAGTGCGCGTACGTGTACGAAACTATGTGTAAGTACGTGTAAGTATGTGTAAGTGCGTATAAGTGCGTATAAGTGCGTGTAAATGTGTGTAAATACGTGTAAGTGCGTGTAAGTGCGTGTAAGTATGTGTAAGTGCGTGTAAGTACGTATAAGTGCGTGTAAGTGTGTGTAACTGCGTGTAACTGTGTGTAAGTACGTGTAAGTACGTGTAAGTACGTGTAAGTGTGTGTAAGTGGATGTAAGTACGTGTAAGTACGTATAAGTATGTGTAAGTACGTATAAGTGTGCATCATTGCGTGTAAGTACGTGTACGTGCGTGTAAGTGTGTGTAAGTGCATGTAAGTGCATGTAAGTGTGTGTATGTGCGTGTAAGTGTGTGTAAGTGTGTGTAAGTACGTGTAAGTGCGTGAAAGTGCGTGTAAGTACGTATAAGAACATGTAAATGCGTGTAAGTACGTGTAAGTACGTGTACCTGTGTATAACTGCGTATAAGTGCGTTTAAGTATGTGTAAGTGAGTGTAACTACATGTTAGTGCGTATAAGTGCGTGTAATTGTGTATAAGTACGTGTAAGTGCGTGTAACTTCTTGTAAGTGTGTGTAAGTGTCCATACGTACGTGTAAGTGCATATAAGTGTATGTAAGTGCGTGTAAGTACATATAAGTGTGTGCAAGTGTGTGTAAGTATGTATAAGTGCATGTAAGTGTGAGTAAGTATGTGTAAGTACGTATAAGTGCGTGTAAGTGCTTTTAAGTGCGTGTAAGTACGTGTAAGTGCGTGAAGTACGTGTAAGTGCGTGTAAGTGTGGATAATTGCGTGTAAGTGCATGTAAGTGCATGTAAGTGCGTGTAAGTGTGTCTGAGTGCGTGTAACTGTGTGTAACTGTGTATAAGTGCGTTTAAGTGCATGTAAGTGCGTATAAGTATGTGTAAGTGTGTGTAAGTGTATTTAAGTGCGTGTAAGTGCATGTAAGTGTGTATAAGTGCGTGTAAGTGCGCGTAAATGCGTGTAAGTACGTGTAAGTGCATGTAAGTGCTTGTAACTGCGTGTAAATACGTGTAAGTATGTGTAAGTATGTGTAAGTGCGTGTTAGTGCGTAAACGTGCGTGTAAGTGCATGTAAGTGCGTGTAAATGTATATAAGTGCGTGTGAGTACGTGTAAGTGGGTGTAAGTGGGTGTAAGTGCGTGTAAGTGTGCGTAAATGTGTGTAAGCCTAAGAAGTGCGTATAAGTGCGTGTACGTACGTGTAACTGCATGTAACTGCGTGAAACTGCGTGTAAGTGCGTATAATTGTGTTTAAGTGCGTGTAAATGCGTGTAAGTACGTGTAAGTACGTGTAAGTATGTGTAAGTACGTCTAAGTGTGTGTAAGTGCGTATAAGTGTGTGTAAGTGCGTGTAAGTGTATGTAAGTGCACGTAAGTGCACATAAGTGCGTGTAAATGTGTGTTAGTGCATGTAAGTGCATGTAAGTGCGTGTAAGTGCGTGTAAGTGCATGTACATATGTGTAAGTATGTGTTAGTATGTGTAAGTGCATGTAAGTGCGTGTAAGTGTATGTGAGTGCGTGTAAGTGTGTGTAAGTACGTGTAAGTGCGTGTAACTACGTGTAACTGTGTGTAACTGCATATAAGTATGTGTAAGTGCGTGTAAGTATGTGTAAGTGTGTGTAAGTGCGTGTAAGTACGTTTAAGTATGTGTAAGTGTGTGTAAGTGTGCATAATTATGTGTAAGTGCGTGTAAGTGTGTGTAAGTGTGTATAAGTGTGTGTAAGTGCGTGTAAGTTCGTGTAAGTGCGTGTAAGTGTGTGTAAGTGCATGTAAGTACATGAAAGTGCGTATAAGTGCGTATAAGTGCATATAAATACGTGGAAGTGCATGTAGGTGCGTGTAACTGTGTGTAAGTACGTATAAGTGCATGTAAGTATGTGTAACTACGTGTAAGTACGTGTAAGTGCATATAATTGCGTATAAGGGCGTGTTAGTGTGTGTAAGTGCTTGTAAGTGTGTGTAAGTGCCCATACATATGTGTAAGTGTGTGGAAATTTGTGTAAGTGCATGTAAGTATGTGTAAGTATGTGTAAGTGCGTGTAACTATGTGGAAGTGCGTATAAGTTCGTGTAAGTGTGTGTAAGTACTTGTAAGTGCCTGTAAGTGCATGTAAGTGTATGTAAGTGTGTATAAGTGCGTGTAAGTGCGTGTAAGTGCATGTAAGTGCATTTAACTGTGTGTACGTGCGTGTAAGTGAGTGTAAGTACGTGTACGTGCGTGCAAGTCTGTTATACTACGTGTAAGTACGTGTAACTGCGTGTAACTGTGAGAAAGTGCATGTAAGTGTGTATAAGTGTATGTAAGTGCGTTCAAGTGCGTGTAAGTGTATTTAAGTGTGTGTAAGTACGTGAAAGTGTATGTAAGTATGTGTAACTGCGTGTAAGTACGTGTAAGTGTATGTAATAGTGTGTAAGTGTGTGTAAGTACATGTATGTACGTGTAAGTGTGTATAAGTGTGTGTAAGTGTGTGTAAGTACGTGTAACTGTGTGTAACTTTGTGTAAGTGTGTATGAGTGTATGTACGTGCAAGTGCGTGTAAGTGTGTGTAAGTGCGTGTAAGTACGTGTAAGTGCGTGTAAGTGTGCGTAAGTGTGTGTAAGTGTGTGTAAGTGTACGTAAGTGTGTGTAAGTGTGTGTAAGCGTGTGTAAGTGCATGTAAGTGCTTGTAACTGCGTATAAGTACGTGTAAGTATGTGTATGTACGTATAAGTGTGTGTAAGTGCGTGTAAGTGTGTGGAAGTGCGTGTAAGTATGTGTAAGTGCGTGTAAGTGTGCATAAGTATGTGTAAGTATGTGTAAGTGTGTGTAAGTGCATGTAAGTACTTGTAACTGTGTGTAAGTGCGTGTAAGTTTGTGTAAGTGTGTGGAAGTACGTGTAAGTGTGTGTAAGTGCGTATACGTATGCGTAAGTGCGTGTAAGTACATGTAACTGCATTTAAGCACATGTAAGTGCTTGTAACGACGTGTTAGTGCGTGTAAGTATGTGTAAGTGCGTGTAAGTGTATGTAAGTGTGTATAAGTGTGTGTAAGTGCGTGTAAGTGTGTATAAGTACGTGTAAGTGCACGAAAGTGCGTGTAAGTGCGTGTAAATGCATATAAGTGCATGTAAGTGCTTGTAACTGAGTGTAAGTGCATGTAAGTACATATAAGTGCGTGTAAGTGCGTGTAAATATGTGTAAGTGTGTGTAAGTGTATGTAAGTGCTTTTAAGTACGTGTAAGTGTGTGTAAGTACGTGTAAGTGTGTTTAAGTATGTGGAAGTGCGTGTAAGTACGTGTAAGTGTGCGTAAGTGCACGTAAGTATGTGTAAGTGCAAAAAGTGCGTATAAGTGCCTGTAAGTGCGTGTAATTGTATGTAACTGCATTTAACTGCATATAAGTGTATGTAATTGCGTGTAAGTGCATGTAAATGCATGTAAGTACGCATAAGTGCATGTAAGTGTGTGTAAGTGCGTGAAAATGCGTACAAGTGCGTGTAAGTACGTTTAAGTGCACGTAAGTGTGCGTAAGTGTACGTAAGTGTGTGTAAGTACGTGTAAGTGCGTGTAAATACGTGTAAGTGGGTGTAAGTGCATGTAAGTGTGTGTATGTGCGTGTAAGTGTGTGTTAAGGCATGTAAGTGCATGAAAGTGTGTGTACGTGTGTGTAAGTGCGTGTAAGTACATATAAGCACTGTACGTACAGTGAAGTGGAAAAGGCAAAACAGAGGTCCAGGGGAGAGGCGCCACTCTCTCCCCTGACCCTCTGCCTGCCTACTCTCCTCTACCCTTCTCTATCTACTGGGATCAGGAGAGAGGGTAACCCCATGCCTCGTCCTGTCCACTGTGTACCTGTGATTCGAGAGGTAGATGCTGATGTCCAGTATAAATTGTGTACCGGAATGCACATGTCCAGACAGTGGTTCCGAGACGAGGGGAGGAGCGAGGTGTGCTGACGTGGATCATCGACAGCTAACACCAAAGCGACACACACAAAAGACTCCCGACAGCTCTCGGACCACTATTGATTATCGATCTATCGATCGATTAATCAACAATCCACATGGCTCAACATATCTACATCAACGGCACACGACCAAGCTATAGTTGAGGAGCACAAGCCAGGTTCAGGGGAGGTTCCAAAGAACAATATCAAGGACCGGTGTGATCACACCCCAAATGACTGATTACTACGGGACAGCCAGCTTGAGATGGCATCCTGCCGACAGGCCCTGTGCTAACCAGTGGAGCGACTGCGGCAGGCAAAACGATGAGTAGCCGAGCGAGCTCTAGCATAAATGTCAGCCGTAGTTTAGTATGCTCTCTGTTCTGTTTTATTTACGAGGCATTCTTAAGACCATACTCTGCCCTCTGGTGTCACTGGGTTGCTCTGTGGTGTTGTGTGTGACAACTGGTTATTTGAGAGAAGAAACTTTGTGACTGGTGCGAATACCAAGAGAAACTTCCAAAGACACTTAACGATCCACTTTTCTTCATATGGTATCAAAGCAGGTGTGTCTTTTGGAAGCCAAACTTGGACAAAGGTCGCTGGTTGAGACCATACAATGTCTTGATTCAAGAGGAAGACAAACAGCTGCAAACGCCAACTGCTTCTGCCACTGGTGCTGCCAGCCATGGCAGGCGGATCTGTCGCAGATCAGTTCAAGGTGGAGGTTTTCGACGGTGACAAGTACCATGAATTCAGTTTTAACATGCGTATGGTGTTTCTGGCCAAGGGACTCTGGGGTGTGGTGTCTGATCCACCAACTGAAAAACTACCTTCCAATGCCACAGCGGAAGAGAAAGCAACATGGCGTCGCAAGGAAGAGCAGGCGTTTGCCCTCATGGCAATGCAGATTTCAGAACGGCTGAAAATTTTTATCAGAGATGGCAACCCAGATCTGAACCCTCGGCAAGCCTGGAAGACTTTGAAAAACAGGTATGACAAGGTCAGCGAACAAAACAAATGGCGCTGCTCAACGAGTTCTACTCCTTGAAGATGGAGGCCAAAACAAAAATCCACGATCATGTGTCTCATCTCAAGGCACTCGTGTAACGTACTGGTGTCATGGGACACATCATTCCGGAGGCTCAAGTTGTTCACAAGCTTCTTGGGAGCCTTCCTGAACGCTTCAATTGCACAGTTGAACAGCTGCTGGTCTCACAGGAACAGGGTCTGGCTGTTGACAAACAGATCCAAGAACAAGCACGAGTACTACAACAACAGGAACTCAGACTTCAACTCCTTGAGAATCCTAATGGTGGAGGAGGCCAACAGGGAGGGGCTCAAGGAAATGAAGTTGTCCCTCAAGCAGCAGCACCTGTCCCAGTACCATCTTTTGCACTAACCCTTGAACGCGTCTGCGACTCCATCTTCAGAGCAGAAGAAAAACTCAGCAGAGAAACTAGCTCAGCTGATTCCGTTCTGTACACAAGATTTAAAAAAGGAAGACCCAAACATTTCTACTCTGGGCCTCCCGGATATGGACAAGGACGTCTTGCCTCTATGAACCATCCAGTGAACAACCATCACAGTACTGTATCACCACCAAGACAGCATCAACAGCGACAAGGGCCATTTGGTTCTCCTGGAACCAAAGCTTTTGCCAACACAAAATGCTGGAACTGTGGTGAACTCGGCCACATCAACAGGTTCTGTCCAAAGCGAGCAAGGTTCAAGCCCGGGACTCAACAACAGGCAATGATGGCTCAAGACACCAGGAGCTCTTCATCAGCATCTCCACTTTTCTCACCACAGTCATCAGGTATGGCAGCAAGACTGGAGCAAGATGACCTCCAACTTGACTGTCTGGATCAACCCAACACAACTCAGAACAGCACGGAGTTCAAACCTTTGGGGAAGGTGGCCATGGAAGAACTGGTCTTCTGTTCCATTGAGAGCGCTTTTCTAATGGCCGCTGGAATACTCGCATGGATCATTGACTCTGGATGCACCAGACATATGACCAGCAACAAGACCTGGTTTACAATGTTCAAGCCATTACAGCCTCCCAAGGCTGTTCGCATGGGAGATGGCAGGATAATACCAGCAAAAGGTACTGGCTCTGTGCGCATCACCATCATGCTGAAGGGAAAACCCGTCTCTCGTCTCCTGGAGGATGTACTTTATGTCCCAGAGCATTCAGCAAACCTACTCTCTGTGACCAAACTCAACGACAAAGGCTTCAGAGTGATATGTGACCTGGATAAGAGTTGCAAAATCTTCACCTCATCAGGAGATCACACTGCTGCTACCAAGTGGAAAGGAAATGTTACAATTCTTCACACAGTCGACAGTGCAGATGATACTTCCGAACCAGAAATGGTCTTTGCTGCGGCATCAGAAGCAGAGCCACAGATTGAAGTCCCATACCACACTCAGACGCTGAGTGAACTATGGCATCACAGATTGGGGCACACTGGCTACAGCACCCTGGCTCGCATGGCACAAAAGCGACTGGCCCACAGCCTACCCAACTGCGTCACTGCTCCAGCAGCCAACGCAGTCTGTGAAGGGTACCTTGCAGGCCGTCAATCTCAGGACTCTTTTCCAAGCCACCTTGCAGAGCGGACAACACAGAAGCTGGACCTCATCCACATGGACCCTTGTCAGATCCCAACACAATCCTTGTCTGGGAAACGATACTTCCTTGTTCTCATCGATGATCTGACTCATTTCACATGGGTGAAATTTTTGCGTTACAAGTCTGAAGCTGTAGATGTTGTCATTGCCTGGACGAAGATGGTTGGGAATGAAACTGGCCTCACCATCAAGTGTTTCTGATCTGACAACGGCACCGAATTCCTCAACCAGACCCTCGGTTCCTTTTGCAAAGCTAAGGGAATTCGGCAAGAATCCACCGTGCCCCTCACCCCGCAGCAGAATGGTAAAGCAGAAAGGATGGACAGGACCCTCCTGGACAAGGCACGAGGTATGCTTCATGATGCCCAACTTCCAACTTCATTCTGGGCTGAAGCTGTCAACACTGCTGCACACATCTCCAACCTTGTCTCGTGCCACCCGCTTCCACACTGGATCTCGCCCTACAAGGCCTACTCTGGACATCGTCCAGATGTCAGTTATCTTTGTGTGTTTGGATGTCCCAGCTATGCTTGGGTTCACCCATCTCGCAGGGACAAACTATCCTCTCATTACCGCAAGGGCATATTGGTTGGCTACGAAGCAGCGGGTCAGGCATACCATCTCTATGACCCCACCATCAAAACCATCTTTTGCAGCCGCAATTGAAGTTTGATGAACATCGCCACTCCGGATCTACACAGCATTCTGCGCTTCCAGAGCCCAACTGGAACATGGTACCCCTTGCTGACCCTCCTTCCGACTTTCAGAAGGTACAAGGTGACCTTGAACCAGATGAGCATGAGGGTGTGCTCCCACCAGTTGCTCCCCATCTGGTGGTTGATCCTCCAGTTCTACAACAGCAACAACAACAGCAGCAGGTCCATGCTCTTCATCCGAACCCTCGTCACCCACGAGATTGGCAACCTGGCCAACCGCCCCGGGGCTCAGCGCGTCTTGCTCAGAATGTGGGCCTGGCTGAACTCTTGGAAGCTGTACTCCTCACCACTGAATCGGACACCCCTGAAGCAGCCTTTGTGACTCAGATTGTGGACCCTGTCAGCTACCGTGATGCCCTCACTCGTCCAGAGGCCGCAGAGTGACGTAGTGCCGCTGTTGAGGAGTACAAACAGGTTCTCAAGCAGCAGACCTGGGAACTTGTCCCCCTTCCCCCAGGGGCTCCGATTGTCACCTGCAAATGGATCTTCAAAACCAAGTTGGATGCAGACGGCAAGCCTTGTTGGTACAAGGCTCGGCTTGTGGTACCCGGCTTCAGCCAAGTTTGTGGCATCAACTACAGTGATACCTTTGCCCCCATGGCAAAGTATTCTTCAATCCGTGTCATTATGGCTCTTGCCGCCAGTCAGGGCTGGCACCTTCATCAAATGGATGTCAAGTCCGCCTTTCACAATGGCGATCTTGAAGAGGAGGTGTTCATGCAACAACCAGAGGGTTTTACGAAGCCAGGGGAGGAACATCTGGTGTGTAGGCTGCGCGAAGCACTCTATGGCCTGAAGCAGGCTCCACGGAAGTGGAATAAAAAGATCCATGACTTCTTCCTACAGCATCAGCTCCGGCAACTGCACTCTGACCACTCGTTGTACTACAATGGCCACTTCGGTGTCATCATCTACGTGGATGACCTCATTCTGTTCGGCGGTGCTCTGGCTGACATCACTGCTTTCAAGTCTACGCTGTCCACCACCTTTGAGATGACGGACATGGGTCTGCTCACCTTCTATCTCGGCATTCAGGTCTGTCAAACTCCTGCTCACATCACTCTCTCACAGGATTCGTATGTCAAGCGCATGGCATTCAAGTTTGACCTCACTGACCCTCGACCCACAGCAACACCACTTCAGCTAGATCATGGCCTCACCAACGTGGTCACTTCAGACATGCTCGCTGAAGTTCAGGATGCTCAGCAACATCCAAGCATCGTGGGCTCCCTCATGTATGCATCTGTGGGAACAAGGCCAGACCTGTCGTATGCTGTCGGCCTACTCAGCCAAGGGTGCAAGGCGCCAACCAAAGCTCACGTCCTTCAAGCCATACGATGTGTCAAATATCTTCGCTGCTCATCTGCCATGAAGATTCGCTACACGCCAAGCTCACATGTGACTCTCACAGGCTACTGCGACTCGGATCTCTCTGGCGACAAGGCAACAAGCAAGTCAACGTCAGGCTACGTGTTCTTGCTTGCAGGCGGACTCGTGAGCTGGCGATCCAAGAGGCAGTCAGTTGTGGCGCTATCCTCTACAGAAGCTGAATACATTGCGGCGAGTGAGGCGACGCAAGAAGCAGTATGGCTGCGCATGCTGTTGGGAGAGCTTGCCTTTGACCAGCTTGAACCAACAATAATGTACTGTGACAACGAAGGCACAATCGCACTAAGTGAAGATCCAGTCCTACATGACAGGACTAAGCACGTGAAGCGCCAGTACCACTATGTGCGAGATGCTGTGGCTGAGGGCAAAGTGCGTCTGGAGCATGTCGGTACGAAAGAGCAGGTGGCAGATCTGTTCACAAAGGCACTTGATCACAAGCAGCACGATTAGTTGTGTGAACGCATGGGAATAAGCACATGAGGAATGACCTTTGTAACTCGGACCCCCAATGCGAGGTGGCAACCAAGAGCATGGACATACACACACTGCACACCTGATTGATGCATGTTGCACGGACGCATGGGCAAAAACACCATGAGAGGATTGAGCGGAGATGGAGCGTAGCGTCCATGTAGTGGTTCCGAGACGAGGGGAGGAGCGAGGTGTGCTGACGTGGATCATCAACAGCTAACACCAAAGCGAAACACACAAAAGACTCCGGACAGCTCTTGGACCATTATCGATTATCAATCTATCCATCGATTAATCAACGATCCACATGGCTCAACATATCTACATCAACGGCACACGACCAAGCTATAATTGAGGAGCGCAAGCCAGGATCAGGGGAGGTTCCGAAGAAAAATATCAAGGACCGGTGTGATCACACCCCAATATGACTGATTACTACGGGACAGCCAGCTCGAGACGGCATCCTGCCGACTGGCCCTATGCTAACCAGTGGAGGGACTACAATAGGCAAAGCGAGGAGTAGCCGAGCAAGCTCTAGCATAAATTTCAGTCTTAGTTTAGTATGCTCTCTGTCCTCTTTTATTTACGAGTCATTCTCAAGACCATACTCTGCCCTCTGGTGTCACTGGGTTGCTCTCTGGTGTTGTGTCTGACAACTGGTTATTTGAGGGCAGAAAAATTGTGACTGGTGTGACTACCAAGAGAAACTTCCAAAGACACTTAACGATCCACTTTTCTTCACTCACACACATGTACACGCACTTACACGCACTTACACACACTTACACATACTTTCACACACTTTCACGTACTTACACACACGTAGACGCACTTACACGTACATACACTTACTTACACGCACTTACATACACTTACGCGCACTTACACATACTTACACGCACTTGTACGCACTTACACGTACTTACACGCACTTACACGCACTTGCACACACTTATACGCAGTTACACATACTTCCACATACTTACACACACTTACACACATTTACACGCACGTACACGTATGTACACATACTTACACGCACTTACACGCACTTACACGCAGTTACACATGCTTACACGCACAAACACGCATTTAGACGTACTTACACGTACTTACACGCACTTACACGCACTTACACGTACTTACACACACTTACACGCACTAACACGTACTTACAAGCACTTACACACACTTACACATACTTACACACACGTATTCGTACTTACACATAGTTACACACACTTACACGTACTTACACGCATTTACACGTACTTACACACACTTACACACACTTACAAGCACTTATACATACTTACACGTACTTACACGCACCTACACACACTTACACGCACTTACACGCACTTACACGTACTTACACACACTTACACGCAGTTACACGCACTTACACACACTTACATGCACTTACACACAATTACATGTACTTACATGCCCTTACACGCACTTACACACACTTACACGCACTTACACACACTTACACACACTTACATAAACTAAAACGCACTTACACGCACTTACACGCACTTACACATACTTACATGCACTTACACGTACTTACTCACAGTTACACGTACTTACATGCAGTTATACGCAGTTACACGCACTTACACGCAGTTACACACACTTACATGTACTTACACGCACTTACACATACGCACATGCACACACTTACACACACTTATATGCTCTTATACGCACTTACACGCATTTACACACAGTTACACTTAGCTACAAGCACTTACATGCACTTACACATACTCGCACGCACTTATACGCACTTACACATACTCATACGTACTTACACGCACTTACACGTACTTACACACACTTAAACACACATACACGTACTTACACTCACTTACACATACTTACACGCACTTACATATAATTACACACACTTACACACAATTACACGCATTGACATGCACTTACACATACTTACACGTACTAACACGCACTTATACATACTTACACACACTTACATGTACTTACACACATTTACATGTATTTACATGCAGTTACACGTACTTACATGCACGAACATGCAGTTACACGTACCTACACGCACTTACACGCAGTTTTACGCACTTACACGCACTTACACGCACGCACTTTCACGTACTTACACGCACTTACACACACTTATACGCACTTACACGCACTTACACATACTTACACACAGTTACATGCACTTATACGCAGTTACACGCAGTTACACACACTTACACGCAGTTACACGTACTTACACACACTTACATGCACTTACACGCATGCATTTGTACGCACTTACATGCACTTATATGCTCTTACACGCACATACACGCATTTACACGCAGTTATACACAGTTACATTCACTTACATGCACTTACACATACTTACACACACTTACACGCACTTACACGCACTTACACACACTTATACATACTTACACGTACTTACACACACTTAAACGTACTTACACGCACTTACATGCAATTACATGCACTTATACGTACTTACACGTACTTACACACACTTACACACACTTACATGCAATTATACGCACTTACACGTACTTACACGTACTTACACACACTTATATGCACTTACACACACTTACACACACCTACACGCACTTACATGCACTTACACGTACTTACACACACTTACATGTACTTACATGCACTTACAAGCACTTACACGCACTTACACGCAGTTACACGCACTTACACACACTTATATGCAGTTACATGTAGTTACACATAGTTACACACAGTTACACACACTTACACACACCTACACGTACTTACACACACTTACACACACTTATACACACTTACATGCACTTACACACACTTACACATACTTACACACATTTACATGTACTTACGCACACTTACATGCATTTACACGCACTTATACATACTTACACACACTTACACGTACTTACACGCACTTACACGCACTTACACGCAGTTATACACACTTACACATACTTACACATACTTACATGCACTTACACGCACTTACATACACTTGTACACACTTACACGTACTTACACGCACTTATATGTACTTTCATGCACTTACACGCACTTACACGTACTTACATCCACTTACATGTACTTACGCACACTTAGACACACTTACACATACTTACACGTACTTACATGTACGTCCGCACGCTTCCACGCACTTACACACACTTACACGCACTTACACACACTTACACGTACTTACACGCACTTACAAGCACTTACACACAGTTACACGCACTTACACACACTTAAACATACTTACAAGCTCTTACACACACTTACACGTACTTACACACACTTACACGCACGTATACGTACCTACACGCACTTACACGCACTTACACACACATACACACACTTATACATACTTACACGTACTTACACATACTTACACACACTTACACGCACTTACACGCACTTACACGCACTTATATGCACTTACATGCACTTACACGCACTTACACACACTTACACGCACTTACACACACTTACATGCACTTACACACAGTAACACGTACTTACACACACTTACACGCATTTATACGTACTTACACATACGTACACACACTTACACATACTTACACACACTTACACGTACTTACATGCACTTACACGTAGTTACACGCACTTACACACACTTACACGCACTTATATGCACTTACACACACTTACAGGCACTTACACGCACTTACACATACTTACATGCACTTACACGTACTTAAACGCACTTACACGTACTTATACGCATGTACATGCACTTATGCGCTTTTACACACACTTACACGCACTTATACACACTTACATGCACTTACACGTACTTACACGCAGCTACACGCACTTACACGCACTTACATCTACTTATACGCACTTACACACACTTACACGTACTTACACACACTTACACACACTTACACACACTTACACATACTTACATGCACTTACACGTACTTACACGCACTTACACGCACTTACACGCACTTACACGTACTTACACATACTTATATGCACTTACATGCACTTATACGCACTCACACGTACTTACACACACTTACACGCATTCACACGCACCTACACGCACTTACACGTACTTATACGCACTTACAAGCACTTATATGCACTTACACTCACTTACATGTACTTACACAGACTTACAGGCGCTTACATGTACTTACACACACTTACACGCACTTGCATGCACTTACACGTACTTATACGCACTTACACGCACTTACACACACTTACAAGCACTAACATGCACTTACATGCACTTACACGCACTTACACACATTTACATATACTTACACATACGTACATGTACTTATGCACACTTACACCCACTTACACGCACTTGCACACACACTTACACACACACACTTACACACACTTACATGCACTTACACACACTTACACGCAGTTACACGTACTTACACACACTTACACACACTTATATACACTTACACACACTTACACGCACTTACACGCACTTACACGTACTTACACGCACTTAAATATACTTACACATACTTACACGTACTTACACGTACTTACACGCACTTACACGTACTTACACGCACGTACATGCACTTATGCACACTTACACGCACTTACACGCACTTATCCGCACTTACATGCACTTACACGTACTTACATGCACTTACACGTACTTATACGTAGTTACACGCACTTACATGCACTTACACACACTTACACGCACTCATACATACTTACACGCACTTACACGTATTTACACACACTTACACGCACTTACACGCACTTACACATACTTACACGTACTTACACGCACATACACGCACTTACATGCACTTACATACACTTACACGTACTTACGCACACTTACACGCACTTACACATACTTACATGCACGTACACGTACTTACACGCACTTACACGCAAACATACAAACTTACACGCACTTACACGCACTTACACGTAGTTACGCACAGGTACACGCAGTTACACATACGTACACGCACTTACAGGAACTTACAAGTACTTACATATACTTACACGCACTTACATGCACTTACACGCACGTAGACGCACTTACACATACTTACAGGCACTTACACGCACTCTCACACACTTACACGCACTTACACGTACTTGAAATCAATTACACGCAGTTATACATACTTACATACACTCACACGTACTTACATGCACTTACACATACTTACACATACTTACACGCAGTTACACATACTTACACGCAGTTATACGCAGTTACATGCACTTACACGCACTTACACGCACTTACACGCCCTTACACACACTTACACGTAGTTACACATACTTACACGCAGTTATACGCAGTTCCACGCACTTACACGCAATTACACGCAGTTACATGCACTTACACGCACTTACACGCACGTACTTGCATGCACTTACACGTACTTACACACACTTACACGCACTTACACGCACTTACACATGCTTACACGCAGTTACACGTACATACACGCACTTACATGTACTTACACGTACTTACATGCACTTACATGCACTTACATGTACTTACACGCACTTACACGCACTTACACGCCCTTACAAACACTTACAAGCACTTACACGCACTTACAAATACTTACACGTACTTACACGCACTTACTGACAGTTACACGCACTTACACGCAGTTACACATAGTTACACGCACTTACACACAGTTACACGCACATACATGAATTTATACACACTTATACATACTTACACATACTTACACACACTTTTATGTACTTATACACACTCAAACACACTCACATACAGTTACACATACTTACACGCACTTATACGCACTTACACCTACTTACACACACTTACACACACTTATATGCAATTACACACACTTGCACGCACTTACACACACTTACATGCACTTACACCCACTTACACGCACTTACACGCACTTACACACACTTATACGCATTTATACCCACTTACACGTAATTACACATACTTACATGCACTTACACGTACTTACACGTACTTACACGCACTTATACACACTTACACGCACTTACACGCACTTACACGTACTTACATGCACTTATACGTACTTACAAGCACTTACATGTACTTACACGCACTTATACGCACTTACACGGACTTACACGTGGTTATACGCACTCACACGCACTTACATGCAGTTACATGTAGTTACATGCACTTACACGCACCTTCACGTACTTACACGCACGTACAAATACTTACATGCACTTACACGCACTTACATACACTTACACGTACTTACACACACTTACACGCACTTACGCATACTTATACACACTTACATATACG
Organism: Penium margaritaceum; assembly: GCA_023375785.1. Taxonomy (NCBI): domain Eukaryota; kingdom Viridiplantae; phylum Streptophyta; class Zygnematophyceae; order Desmidiales; family Peniaceae; genus Penium; species Penium margaritaceum. The sequence continues at coordinate 53,684 of SZWC01018474.1, forward strand.
TATACACACTTACACGCACTTACACGCACTTACACACACTTACACGCACTTACACGCAGTTACACACACTTACACACACTTACACGTACATACATGCACTTACATGCACTTAGATACACTTACATGCACTTACACGTACTTACACGCACTTATACATACTTACACGCAACTACACACACTTACACACACTTACACGCACTTACATGCACTTATACGCACTTGCACGCACTTACACGTACTTATACACACTTACACACACTTACACATACTTATGCGCACTTCCACACAATTACACACACTTACACGTACTTACACGCACTTACACGCACTTACACGCACTTACACGCACTTACACGCAGTTACACATACTTACACACACCTACACGCAGTTACAAGTACTTATACATACTTATACACACTTACACGCACTTACACACACTTATACGCACCTACACACACGTACACGCACTTACACGTACTTACATGCACTTATACACACATACACGTACTTATACGTACTTACACGTACTTACACACACTTACATGCACTTACACGCACTTACACGCACTTACACGCACTTACACGTACTTACACGCACTAACACGCACTTATACGTACTTACACACACTTACACGCATGCACTTACACGCACACACTTACACACACGTACACGCACTTACATACACTTACACGTACTTACACGCACTTACACGCACTTACATGCACTTACACGTACTTACACGCACTTACACGCACTTACATGCACTTACACGTACTTACACGCACTTACACGCACTTACATGCACTTACACGTACTTACACGCACTTACACGCACTTACATGCACTTACACGTACTTACACGCACTTACACGCACTTACATGCACTTACACGTACTTACACGCACTTACACGCACTTACATGCACTTACACGTACTTACACGCACTTACACGCACTTACATGCACTTACACGTACTTACACGCACTTACACGCACTTACATGCACTTACACGTACTTACACGCACTTACACGCACTTACATGCACTTACACGTACTTACACGCACTTACACGCACTTACATGCACTTACACGTACTTACACGCACTTACACGCACTTACATGCACTTACACGTACTTACACGCACTTACACGCACTTACATGCACTTACACGTACTTACACGCACTTACACGCACTTACATGCACTTACACGTACTTACACGCACTTACACGCACTTACATGCACTTACACGTACTTACACGCACTTACACGCACTTACATGCACTTACACGTACTTACACGCACTTACACGCACTTACACGTACTTACACGCACTAACACGCACTTATACGTACTTACACACACTTACACGCATGCACTTACACGCACACACTTACACACACGTACACGCACTTACATACACTTACACGTACTTACACGCACTTACACGCACTTACATGCACTTACACGTACATACACGTACTTACACGCACTTACACGTACTTACACACAGTTACATGCACTTATACACACCTACACACACTTACACGCATGCACTTACATGCACACACTTACACACACTTACACGCACTTATACGCACTTACACATACTTACACACACCTACACGCACTTACACGCACTTACACGTACTTACATGTACTTACAAACACTTACACGCACTTACACGTACTTACACGCACTTACACACACTTATACGCAGTTACACGTACTTACACGTACTTACACACACTTACACACACTTACACACACTTACACGTACATATACGCACTTACACGCAGTTACATGCAGTTGCACGCACTTACATGCACTTACACGTACTTATACGCACTAACACATAATTACACACACTTACATGCATTTACACGCACTTACATGCACTTACACGCAATTACATGCACTTACATGTACTTACACATACTTGCACGCACTTACACATACTTACCGCACATACACGCACTTACGCGTACTTACACACACTTACACGCAATTACACGCACTTATACGTACTTACACGTACTTACACACACTTACACGCACTTACACGCATGCACTTACATGCACTTACAAGGACTTACACAAACTTAGACGCACTTACACACACTTACACGTACATACACATACTTACACGCACTTACACGAACTTACACACAGTTACACGCAGTTACACACTTTTACATGTACTTACATGCACTTACACGTACTTACACATACTTACACGCACTTACAAGTACTTACACGCACTTACACACACTTACAAGCACTTACACTCACTCACACATACTTACACACACTTGTACACACTTACAAGCACTTACATACTTACACGCACTTACACGTACTTAGACGCACTCAACACACTTATACACAGTTACACGCAGTTACACACACTTACACGCACTTACACGCACTTACAATCACTTACGCGTACTTACGTGCACTTACACGCACTTACACGCACATACACGTACTTACACCCACTTACACGCACTTACACGCACTTACACGCACTTACATGCACTTACACGCACTTATACGTACTTACACACACTTACACACACTTACACGTACTTACACATACTCACACGTACTTACACGCACTTACACGCACTTAAACGCACTTACACGTACTTACACACACTTACAATCACTTACGTGCACTTACACGTACTTACGCCTACTTACACGCACTTACACGCACTTGTACATACTTACACACACTTACACACACTTACACACACTTACACATACTTACACGCAGTTACACGCACTTATATGCACTTACACACACTTACATGCACTTACACGTACTTACAAGCACTTATACGCACTTACACGTACTTACACATACTTACACGTACTTACACACACGTATG